>BQNB010028470.1:20322-56625 GCA_026074375.1 Tanacetum coccineum
AAAATACAATAGTTTTATAAGTGTTGTTTTGTTAATGTAAAGTAATTTTAAAAGTATATAGTAAAACGATACGGTAATGAACATAGACAAATAAATGATAGTTAATGAACGCATAACCGGATGTTCATGAGTATAAATAAACGGATAAGACTTTATGTTCATTCATTTAACTAAACGAAAGTTGAAATTTTGTTTATGCTCGTTCATTTAATAAATAAATAAACATAAACGGATTTTTATTGGACGATTCATAAATGTTTACATGAAAAAAATGTTTACCAAACAGTTCATGAAAAAATATATTATTTAAATATATCAAACTTAAAGCCACATTCCATTGTACTATTTTCAGATGGAGAAGATGATGCTTTTGCTAATGATGTCTTACAAGCCTCTCATGATCAAGGTTTTTATATACTTTCTACTTATTTCATACTATAAGCTCTAACATTCAATTATAATATACTTAATTTACTTGTTTCATGTTTCTTTAATTACGCTAATAATGGGTTACATGATATTTATAATAAGGTTAAGGGGGCTTATATGGATTACCTTATTGGCTTATTCAGATATAGGAAAGCCGATAAGCTCAAATCCCCCCTAACTCGCAAAATAAGCTTAGAAAAACACCCCCATGACATAATGTTTGAGTTAATGGCTGTTTTAGCCATTCGCGGTCAAATTAAATGGCAAGATTCAGAAGAAATTGATATGGGTTAGATAGTGTTGTATTCACTTACAACTGCAACCAAACTTATCAACTTGGTTAGAATCATTATTATATATTCCTTTATTCTGCAAACTTATCGCTTTGTGGCCTGTCACATGCGATTCTAGTGGTAGTTCAAGCGTCGCTTGAGGTTAATGTGGTATTTTTGCCACATTCCATTTTACTTTAACTGTTGCCACATTCCATTGTACTTAAACTGTTTATGTGATTAATATATTTTACCAGGGTAATCCCCTTTACCCAAAAAACTATGCTATGCTATATAGTGCAAATCATAGTTTGTATGTAGTAAAAAAGCCGCTATGCCTGCCTTTTGTGCTTTTCGGGTTTATGATTTCTTGTGTTTGTTTACAGAAATGGGATCAGGCTCACAATCGGATTTGGACTCTCTGATGCCGAGCGCAAATCAAGGGCCATTGATGATGACAGAGCGAGAGAAATACAATATGCCGAAGATGAACTAAAACTTAACATTAAAGAACAACCGGATGAGTTTCAGTTGCCAACACAAGAGGTTTATTGCTATTTATGTTTTTTAATGTTAAGTTTTAGTTCATCTTCGGCATCTTTGAGGAACGTGAAGAAGAGGCTCGTGGACCACCTGATCTCACTGGTCTCCAACAAAGAATAAAAGAATGTAATTCTTATCTTTTGATCGTAAGACTCAATTTTCACAATGTTTTTCTTATTTAACAATTTTCAGTTTACCTTTTGGCAGTTGTTCGGGTGCTTTCAAATTTTAGTACTTTGAGGCAAGAGGGAGCTACACGAAAGCAATATGTAGAGCAACTTAAGCTGGATTTAGGCTCATATTATGGCTACAATGAGTTCCTTATTTCTTCATTTGTTGAGGTAATTATACTTATTTCGACGTGCTAATTGTATCAATACACTCTCAAGGTCTAATTGATGTTTTCTTATATAACATGTTCAGTAGATTTTTCCACCTGCTGAACTTATGGAACTGATTGAAGCTTTTGAAAAGCCACGACTTATTACCCTTCGTACCAACACTTTGAAGGTGATGCACTTATTTCTTTTTATGATTCTCTTTTTCTTCGCCCTCATACTTATCATGGTTAATCTTTTCCATTGATATAGACACGGAGACGAGACTTGGCTGGTGTCTTGTTGAATAGAGGTATCAACTTGGATCCGTTAAGCAAGAGGTCAAAGGTAACGAACATGCATTGCCTTCATTTTGTTAAATCATTTTTCTTTCATGTTGCTTTAATATTTCGTCTGCAATACACAGGTTGGCTTGGCTGTTTATGATCATCAAGTGCCATATGGTGCAACCCCAGAATATATGGCCGGTCATTACATGGTATTATTATCTTACTTAGTTTTAGCTGCTGTTTTTTTCTTTTTTGTGTGTGTTAATCGTATCTGCTTATTTTCTTTGATAGCTTTATGTTTTGCTTGTTTTCATATATGCTCTCTACAGGTGCAAAGTGCAGGCTCTTTTTTACCTGTAATGGCTCTCGCTCCTCAGGAAAAAGAACGAATTGTTGACATGGCGTAAGTAGTTGTTACTTCTTTATCTCTCAGTAAGCTTCAGTTTATATCTGATATACATTTTCACATTTGTTAAAGAATGGGTTTTTACTTCCTTTAGGGCCTCTCCTGGTGGTAAAACGACTTACATTGCAGCACTGATGAAAAATACTGGTCTGATGTTTTTATAAGTTTATACAATTTTTAGACGTTGTCACATGTTTACTACTTCGTAATGTTTGCTGGGTGCACATATTTTGTATGAGTTATATCACCCTATGTTTGTCATACTTTTGATTTCTTTTTGTAATACAAAATTTATTCGTAATAGGTATAATTTATGCGGATGAAATGAAGGAGCAGAGGCTAAGTAAGCTCACATCAAATCTACAGCGATTGGGTGTTACAAACACTGTAGTATGCAGCTACGATGGAAGGGAGGTTAGTTTTTAACTTAGCGTATAAATGAATCAGTCTTGTTTTGTCAGTAGTATTAATGTCTTGACACTGGTTTTGGAAGTATGTTGTATGAAAAAAACTCCCTTTCAGTAGTTAGATTGTTTATTTTAGTTCAACATGTACTTTTTTGATATTCACTTTTCTTCTTCTCCAATTACACTTCAGCTGCCCAAAGTTTTGGGACACAACACAGCAGATAGGGTTTTGCTGGATGCTCCTTGCAGTGGTACAGAGGTAAGCGTCAAGCTTTACTTTTGTATATTCTTGTCTGCTTCTTTTGTTTCAGTTGAAAATGTGATTTATTTATATATAAAAATTAACAGGTTATATCTAAAGACGAGTTTGTCAAAACCTCAAAAAATGTTGTAGATGTACAGAACTGTTCACGTCTACAGAAGGTAAGTCTTTTTTTAAATTATATTTGCTTATATTCGTGTGAGCATTAACCTAGTAATGCTGTACTGTACATTTTACCAGTTATCTAGAAAAAGTTCACTTTCATTTGTTTTTTTATCTTGATTTTTTGTTACATCATCGGATACTATAGAAAATTATTACTTCAGGTGTATGGATAAGGTTAGTATTGGTAAGATGGAAGTGGAGGCTAAATCTGGCGACTTCATTGTCGCTTAGATAGCAATTTCACCCATATTTATGCGACCATGTATCAGTTCAGGTTGTATCTTATGAATAACAGGTGTTAAAGAGATTAAATAGAGTAAGTTAGATAAACAGAAAGTTAGGTGATAAATAGTTGAAAGTTTCTCAAACAGCTTACAACCTTATACATACATTTCTTATTTGTAGCTTAATAAATCAATGGACAAAGAAGTGCTGGCCTTTCAACCCAATTCGACTTGTATTAATGAGAGAACATGGATAAGTCATGTGTCGAGTAATGAGTTGATTAGGCATGTTGATAGATTTAGATCAAATAAGACAATTTGATTGAATAGAGGAAATAAAGTGGTTGTGTAATTTCCCTATTCTCACTTAACACCAGCCATTCACACTCATTAACATATACACACACACACTCTTTCTCTCACCTAACACCGAAACCCTAACCTCCCAGATCTAAAATTAACCAAAAAAACTTCTAAATCGTTGATATATGAGATGAATTAACACAATCAAGTGGTGAATTGAGGCGTGATTCTTCTTCTTTGCAACTAGATGATCAGGATGAGTATCAAAACGTTGTTATTGGTAAATTTTCTTGATCGAATTCGATTTGTGTTCATATTATGGATATGAGTATATAATCAGAATTTAATTATTGTTATTTGTATTTTGCTAGTGTTTATGATGAACGTTACATCTTGAGTGTGCTTTTTTTATTTATGAGTGAACATTTTTTTTTGTTATAATTTTTAATAGTGATGTTAGAAGATTAGATTTTGATGTTGTTGATAAACATGAGGAAGAGAGTACTAGCAGTCAAAGAGGCAATCATTTACTCGTTTTTTTATAATTTCAGTGCAAATCATATATGAATTGTACAAAATCACATGTGATTTGTACTTAATTTTAACATATTAATTTATCTTGTGTATTATATTGTTAAATATATATTTTTTGAAGAAGCAAAGGATGGTTAAAAAGAGCAATGGTAATGAGGTATCAATTAATGTTTGCTATTAGTGAATAGGAAGGTTAATATATTGTGTTATGTGATGTTATGATATTAGATATAGATATTTGACTCGTACTGACGATTAGTATGTTTTTATAGTTATGTAGTGAAAGTGGTATTTCATTAGTTAAGATGAATCAGTTACGTCGTAAGGGCCTTTTTTTGTTTACATGAATCGTATTTTTTGTGTTGGGTATGAATATCTTTTTAGCATGTTGAATTAGTAGGAACTAGTTTATTTTATTGTTTTTCTGATTTTTTGTAACTTGTTTATAAGTCGTTGCCTTGTGGAGTAAATGTTTATAGAGTTATTCTTTTGTTGTTTGTTAATTTAAGTGAGTCAAGCGACCACAATTTGAATATAGGTTATAAATATGTAATATGAATTGTCATCTTATACGCGTGAAGATGCTATAAAATTTGCAGTTTTACCGCCTAAACATGTAAAAGTCAAGTTGTAATGGTTTTATCACATGTGTTTGCTTTTCCGTGATCAAGAGGATTGTTGTTTCATTTGCGTGTCATTCTATCTTTACTTGAAAGCTAGCCAAGTTATATGATATTTTTGTGCAATCACATGTTGTTTGAGAGGTTGAACATTTGCCACTAATTTTGTTTTGAATGATTTGAAATCAAAATTTAAATGGTTTTATTACCATGCTGTAATTTTTGTGTAGTCTGATATAGTTTATGTTTGTTGCTCTATATAAATATCATAAGTAGTTTGCGTATCTATATATGTTGGATCTTGTGTAAGCGTTGAACATTGTACATTGTACATTTCTCTTTTGTTGTTGTTTTGTATATGTATCTGATAATAGTTCACTTTCACATTTTTGTAGATCTTCGAGAAGAACCCAACAACTATCAAGAATTTGGTCCAAAATCGGAGAAACATGTCTCGTTGTTGAGGCGCATCAGGTTTTTGTTGCACGAGTTGAGTGTACATTCATAAAAGATGTTTGACTTGGCTTACAAGGTCTAAAATGATAATGATGAAGCAAAGAAGATGTTCACTATTGTTAATGTAATTAAGAATAAGGTTGAGCGTATAAGTCAAGATGTTGATAGTACTCATGATGTTGATAACTGATTTGGTAGTGTTTCAATAATCACATGTGACTTTCCAATAATCACATGTTATTTTCCAATAATCACATGGAGTCTTACATCAGTAAACCTGCCACAAAATGGGATGTTGGTATGTGTATAGAATCAGAGAAGAGATGCAGGTTTCATTGTTAAGACGCACGATTTTCAAAATTGCTACTAAGATTCTGTTGCACGAGTTGAATATCCATTCACAGAAGTTGTTTGATTTGGCTTACAAGTTCGAGACCGAAAATGATGAACATACAAGGATCTCAATTATCAGGGTCGAGCGTGATCCAGTGAAGAATATGGCTGAGAAACAAAAGGGCGATGCAATGAAAAATGCGGTTGAGAATCAAGAGGGCGATGCAGCGAAGAAGAGAAATTGATGTGTGGATAAAACTGATGGGTTTGTAAGTGATTGTGAATGGTAGTATCTGTAGTTCAAACTGATGGCCGTAGTTTGTCTTTGTTTTTACTTTGTTTTCTGGACAAGTTTAGATGTTGGTCTTTTGGTAATCACTGATGGTGGTCAGTTTAGATGCTGATGTAGTATTGAACAAGTAATGTTGACGCACTTTGCTTAATGTTTTTGGATAATCTTTTTACATCTGCTACCTGGAAAATTTTGCTTAATGTTTTTGTTACAAATTATATGTGATTTGTTCATGAATCACATGTGATTTAATTAAGAATCACATATGTTTTTTGTGATTTAGTTATTTTAGAATCGCAGTGTTTTAGTTATGAATCCTGTATGATTCTATATGAAATCACATATGATTATTTTTAGAATCACATATGATTCTTGCAGAATCATATGTGATCCTTCAAGTATCACTTATATTCTGACGATGAAAAAAAATAAATCTTACATCAGTATCAATCACATGTGAATTGGATCAAGTTTTACAAATTTGGCAATCCAAAACAAAAAGTAGTTCAATTTTTGTGATTCTGATAATGTAATTTTACATTCTTATTCAGTTCAAAATTAGGAATCTGCCAGAACATCAAACAAAAAGCAATTCATTTTAAAATAGATAAATTTAGATCCTCATAACATTTTTCCAACAGTGCAACAAAATTAAAGATAAAACGTAAATCTAAACAAAGTATGATATTTCAAGAAGCATTAGTTGCTTGTTCAATAGCAGCTACAGTTTTCGTTGGTTGTTCAGTAGCAGTTGCAGTTGTCGTTGCTTGTTCAGTAGCAGTTGCACTTGTCGCTACTTGTTCAGCAGCAGAAGAAATTCTTGCTATTTTTGCCACATATTTTAGATTTAATGGAGGTATAAACTTGGCCTTGGTGTGTTGTTAGTAGCTGTCACAGAATCACATGTGATTTTGTTCATAATCATTTTTAATACAAAACAGATATGCAAACACAATACGAAACAGAATCACATGTGATTTTTATTCAGAGTCATGTTTTGAATACAAAACAGAGTACATGCAAACACAATAAAAAACAGAATCACATATGATTTTTATTCAGAGTCATCCTTATTCACAAAACAACATCATATAAAAATTTATAAACTACTCACAATAACATCATACTAGTAATTAAGTAACTTACAAATACACATTCAAATGAATATAATTATTATATTAGCTTCCTATACGTATAAAAAACTAACTAATCAAACCTACAACAAAATCAAACATGCAATAACATTATAAAGGCCTGTTTGGTAGGTGGGTTTTGATACGACTGAATGAATTCATACATAAAGAAAGTTGTTTGGTTTATAGGTTTTGGTTTTAAAGAATGGTGTGACAATCACAGATTCATAGGAGGAGACATGGGTGGGTATTCTAATTTATTCCATATCCGCTGTACATTTTTGTCTTCCTCATTTAACAGTTTGACCCATTCATGCTCATTTAAGTGACTATAGCTCTACATAGTGCAACCTTTTTTTCCTGTGTTGCTCGTTCTCATCCTTGTAAACCCACCTCGTCGCTATCTTCTTCGCTGAGGAGATCCGATCTACTACAAGAGTCGCAAACAATAAGTTTAAATATATTTTATCAATTTTTTGTTGTTATTCTTACATATTCAACCGTCGTAACGGATCATTATCTAGATAGTCGTTCTTTCATTTTTCTTTCCCGGGTCATCGTTGTTTTCTTCATGAATGGGGTCAAACTGTTATATGAACTTGTGTAGTTTAATCAAGTTTATGATATGTGGTCATAATCTGATTAAAATATGTGCATTAATCAAGTCATGCCAATAGTTGATTTCTGCAATTACTTATGGAGGAAGAAGGAATATTTTAAGATAAAAGAAAAAGATGGACAGTTATGTGTAGTTACTTTATTTATTAAATTAAAAAAGATTGGATCCACCAATTGTAGTATCAAACAAAACAACAACATTACATACAAAAAATTTGATTTCATTCCACTATAAAACCATACCCATACCGATAGTGATTCACATGTACAAACCAAACGCACCCTAAATTATGTTCACAAGATAGTGGCAACAACAAACGGATTTGTAAGCTGATATAAGTCCCAAAATAAGCCAAGAAATAAATAAGCTCATAATTATGATATGGATATGAGATGAAATGAAAGACATACAGCGGGACAATGAATGGGATCAGAAGCGATGAAATCGTGGACATCAGCGTCAGACCACGGCGGGAGAGGAGAGTCGTGATGGTTGAAAGGCATGTAGCTTTTCACGCTTCTGAATCTGTCACTCCAGAAGGTTTTGAATCCTTTAATTGCTGATGATGTTTGTTCGTCGGTGGTTGGTTGGCGGCCGTTTTTAGTCGCCGGTGGTTGGTGGCGGTTTTTGGTCGCCGGCGGTTGGTGGTGGGTGGTTGTAGAGAGTGGATCGTTATCTATGTGTTTTTTTTGAAAAAAATGAAGGTTGTTTAGAATATTAGGCTTTTATATTTTACTAATTTGCCCTTGATGTAGAAAGTGGGTAGGATATCTTATTTAATCACAACCTATGAATCAAAAATAGATGGATGGTGGGGATGTGTTAATTTGATCTATGCTAAATAATGGATCTCATCTCGACAAGGCAAAGGTAACCCGCAAAATTCGTCTTTTGTGTTTTGGCACAAACTATCTATGCATAAACTAATAATAAACTATTAGCATGTATCATATTTCAAAGGATAACTTTAACGAAAAACATGATTCATGTTTCATAGTCTTTCACAAAAACATGGCCAAGACGATCCCCTCTATGATTTTTCTTAGAAATTGTTTTTGACAAGAATGTTTTGTGCTAAAACAAACAAACAACCATGACTAGTTTCTTTAACAAGACTATACCGAAATTAATCATAAAGTATGGCCGAGCATATGGACCACAAATCGGGCAGAACCAACAAATTCGTCGGAACCAGTTCGACCGAACCGAAGGTAAAATATTTCAGTCCGGTTCTTGGTCTACCTTTTTCCTCAAATTCGGTTTGTGGTCCACTCGGGTCTTATGCACAACTGATAATATGCTCTGTTTGACCAAAATTATCCTCCTGAATCGACCGAAGACATTTTGATCCTGTCCTCGGTCTGATGTTTTGGCCAACTTGGGTTTCAAACCGGTCTGGTCCGGTTTTTGTATCGCAATCAACCCTGTAACATATAACATGATGTAGCAAAACATTGCTTATAGAATATCATATCACAAAAAGTTCAAAAATCTCATACTTTTACAGTTACAACTAACACGAATTGGTAGGGCTATGTGTGAAATCATGGTTTTCGACCTTCTGACCAACTAATCCACATGGTTTGACTTACCTCCACACAAACTCAAACTTGGTAAGGCCCTTTATTTTCAGGAATTTGACGTTGTAAAACAAAGAATGCACTAAATAACTTCAAAAAAACAAAAATCAAGACATAATTTGATTAATACAAAAATCAAGATTTCTAATGCCTTTATAGCAAAAACCTGACGGTTTTAACCATCATAGATGATAAACTGATGCAGCGGGAATGAAATAAATGTCTAGAAATTGAGTGGTTTGTGTCTCTAAAGTTTAGTAGTCTAAAAGTCAGTCCAAATAAATGTGAATCTGTTAGTTTTTGTCTATTGGTCTATATATTGATCTACTACTGAAATCAAAGGGAGACAATAACAACTTTCCTATACTTGTAATAAGCTTTTAAGCTTCATTATCTTAATGATATGAATCCTACTTCTACTCAGATCATTAGTCCCTCTTTAGTTGCAGGGGTACTGCACCAGTTGGTATCAAAGCAGGTTGCGGTTTGTACGTTTGCTTAATCATGCGTCCTAAATATATGCATCCAAGAGCACATACCAATGTACATGTGGATCCAAGAGAAGAGGTGAATGAACTAAGGAGGCAAGTCGAGATTCTGACCCAACATGTACCCAGCTCAAACCTTCTCAGGAAGAAGAAGAATTCGAGTCAGACGATGCCTTCCAAAACCCATTTCACATGCATGTTCATCAACGTGAACCACCTATGTGTAATGATCATAGGTGGGAGGCTAGAATTAAGGTCAAAATTTTAGACTTTTCTGTAACTTTGAAGGCCGAGGAGTTCATTGACTGGTTAAACACCGATAAGCGCGGGTGTTTGAATTTAAGGATGCACCTAAAACAGAAAGGTAAAATGGGTAGCCATAAAGTTAAAAGGCTGAGCATCTGTGGTGGGAGCAACTCCAGTTGATGCGAGAAAAAAAGAAGAAAATAGAAAATAGTAAGTTGGGACAAGATGAAAAAGAAACTCCAAGAGAATTTCCTTCCGTTCAATTATACACAAACAATGTTCCAACGATTTCAAAACCTAAGGCAAGGAATCAGGATTGTAGAAGAGTACACCGAAGAATTCTATGAGTTGGTGTCACGTAATGATTTATTAGACAGTGAAGAATAGCTTGTTTCAAGGTAGTGGTTTGCGCCAAAGCATTCATGATGTGCTTTGTCTCTATACGTTCTTGACGGTTTCTAAGGTATACCAAAGGGCTTTAGCTGTAGAGAAACAACAAACAAGATCCGGTAATCGTACTGGGGGATCACAAAACAAATTTGTTGGACCGAAGCAAGCTGAACATTGTGCTAAAAGTCATGTTAGTATGTCCAAGAGACCAACTACAGTGCGTAGAAGTAGAGTTGGAAAGACTACTAGTTCATCGAACAAAACCTTTAAATGCTTTATGTGTGGGGAACCAGGCCACATGTCTTCAGATTGTAGAAAAATGAGAGGCAAGCAACTAATGATAGAAAATGAGAAGCGTGAAAGCAATGATTATGAAGACGAGGAAGAGTATACCGTCGAACCAAGTTATGATGAGTATGAAGAAAACAAGGAAGACAATTATGTTTATGGTGATATGGGTCAAATGCTAGTTATTAGAAAGAGCCTTTTGCTGTCAAAAGAGGAGGATTCTGGTGATTGGCTTTGAAACAACATCTTTCACATGACTTGTACTATCAAAGATATGGTTTGCAAACTCATCATTGATAGTGGAAGTTGTGAGAATGTCATTTCTCGAGACGTTGTAGAGAAGCTGAATTTAAAGCAAGAGAAACGTTCGAAATAGTACAAACTGAGTTGGTTCAAGAAAGAAAATGAGGTGAATGTTGATAATCGATGCTTGGTTTCTTTTTCAATAGGACGTAAGTACTTTGATAACGTTTGGTGTGATGTTGTTTCGATGGACGCTTGTCACATCCTTCTTGGAAGGCTTTGGTAATTTGATCGTCGCACAACTCATGATGGAAGATCAAATACATACAGCTTCGATAAAGACAATGTTAAAGTGACGTTGGTTCCATCAAAAGTAGCCGGTCTTGCTAACCCAACTCAGAAAGGAAATGATAATCTTCTCTCGATCTCTAATTTCATGAATTAAGTAGATGAGTCCGGGATCATGTATGTACTGGTTGTTCGTGAAGAAGAACCTCTTAATTCAGCCCCGCATTTTGTGAAATCACTTATTGAAAAGTATGCTGATGTGATGCCAAAATAACTTCCTTCGGGACCGCCACCTATGAGGGATATTCAACATCACATAGATCTTATTCCAGGCACGGTTTGCCTAATAAAACAGCCTATCACATGAGCCCAAAAGAGCATGAGGAATTACAACGCCAAGTAGAGGAAGCTATGGTAAAAGGGCTCATTAGAATAAGCATGAGCCCTTGTGCCATGCCTGCACTTTGGACTCCCAAGAAAGATGGTATGTGGCGTATGTGCATTGATAGTCGGGCAATAAATAAAATCACAGTTAAGTATCATTATCCAATTCCTCGCTTAGATGATATGTTGGATCAACTTGCTGGTTCAAAGGTATATTCCAAAATCGATTTAAGGAGCGGGTACCACCAAATTCGTATACGACCCGAGGATGAATGGAAAACAACATTCAAGACTCGTGAGGGTCTGTATAAATGGCTTGTGATGCCATTCGAGCTGTCAAATGCTCCAAGTGCATTCATGCGGGTCATGAATCATGTTCTTAAGCCATTTCCTTAAAAGTGTGTCGTTGTATACTTCGATGATATCCTGGTATACCCACACTCCTTAGAAGAGCATTATGAACATTTGGAAGATGTACTTGAAACTTTGAGAAAAGAGAAATTATATGCGAATCTAAAGAAATGCAGTTTTGTAACTCCATCAATGTTGTTTCTCAGGTTTGTTATTTCAGCCGAAGGAGTAATGGTTGATCGATCCAAGGTTCAGGCTATTGTTGAATGGCCTACCCCTCGTTCAATTCATGATGTTCGAAGTTTCCATGGACTAGCCTCATTTTATCGATGCTTCATTCGGAACTTTAGTAGTGTAATAGCTCTAATTACCGAATGCATAAAGGGTGGTAGTCTGAAGTTTTACTGGACTCCGAAAGCTAGTGAAAGTTTTGAACTTATCAAGAAGAAAATGTCTCAAGCCTCGGTTCTCGTGTTACCATATTTTGGAAAGGTTTTTTAAGCGGATTGTGATGCATCTAAGGTTGGAATAGGTGTTGTCCTAAGTCAAGAAGGACATCCGGTTGCCTTCTTTAGTGAAAAACTAAGTGAGTGAAGGCCGAATTATACCACGTATGATGTCGAGTTTTATGGTATAATTCGAGCTTTGCGACATTGGCAACATTATTTAGTACACAGGGAATTTATCCTTAATTCGGACCATGAAGCACTTAAGTACAATAATAACCAACATAAGTTGAGTCCGAGACATGCAAAATGGGTAAGCTTCCTACAAAACTTCAATTTTACATTAAAATACAAGGCTGGAACTCTAAATAAAGTTGCTGATGCCTTGAGTCGAAGAGCTTCCTACCTCTCAATAATGAGAGCAGAGGTGCAAGAGTTTGACGCCTTCAAGGAATTATATTTGCAGGATAGTTATTTCGAGCCTATTATGCAGGAAGTTTTAAAGGGACAATGTTATGACTTATCAAATTCAAGATGGATTTTTGTTTAAGGGGATGCTGTTGTGTATTTCAGATTACTCTTTGAAGGAAAAGATAGTTACTGAACTACACACTTTGAGGCATTTTGGTCTTGACAAAAGTATCGCGTTGGTGGAAAGAAAGTATTTTTGGCCAATATTGAGGTGTGACGTTACTAGACATGTAGAAAGGTGTCAAGTATGCGAACGTTCAAAGGTAGTTGCCACTAATGCGGGGATTTACACTCCTCTACCCGTCCCATCTTCCCCCTGGGATGATGTGAGTATGGATTTCGTTCTAGGCCTTCCGTGTACTAAGAGGCGAAAGGATTCCATTAGGGGTGTGCACGGTTCGGTTTGGGTCGGTTTTTGGCTAAAACCGAAACCAAACCGAAATATTCGGTTTTTATAAAACCAAAAACTGAAACCACTCGATTTTTGGCGGTTCGGTTTTTTTGGTTTTTTGGGTTTGGTTTTTCGGGTTTTTCAGTTTGAAACTGTTTATATTTGGTTGTGGCTAATTTATCTTTATAAACTTATTTAACGTAGCAAATTTTGGTTATTTTTTGTCAATATGAGCCTAATAATGTTTACTCAAATTTCTACAATTATACACATATAAATGAGACACACACACATGCAATTGAAAATACACATAGTATCATCATTGTCATTTATGTAACGATATATTTGTCAAGTAAATACACGTACATGACAAACACATATACAAACATTAAGATATCTATATATATATATATATATATATATATATATATATATATATATTTATATATGTTTTATTTTTAAATAAATATATATATATAGTATATATATATAATTTATATTATATTTTTATATATATATATATATATATATATATATATATATATATATATATATATATATATATATACTAGTTGTAAAGCCTGCCCGATGGGCGGGCTTGTTTTGTGAGTATCCAAGTGAAAAATTAAGTAACTATTAATTAATTACGAACAATGTGAAATTTTTATAGAGTGAATAACAAACAAAAAGAAATAAACGGTAATTCGATGAGATGAAATAAAACTTAATAAAGTATCATTCAGGTGCAAGTATACAAAAAAGAGTACATGATATGCAATGTGAAAACTAACACAAGTATATTCCTTTTTGGAAGAATCGTAAATACGAATGTATTATATGATTGTTGGCTCAGAAAGGAATACATGATATGTACTGTGAAAACTAACATCGGGAAGGAGTACATGAGTTGCATAACCAGCCCGATGGGCGGGCGAGCCTTGTGAGTATCCAAAAAATAAATTAAGTAACGGTTAATGAATTACAAATATTGTAAAATAATTATAGAGTGAATAAAGAACATAAAGATATGAATGGTAATCCGATAAGAGGAAATAAAATTTTAAAAATTATCCGTTATTACAAAGTATATGTTTTTAGTTCAAATAGAAAATAAAGCTTGTTTATACATAAAGTTGGTCGTTGAATTTGCGTATTTACCATCTTTATCACAACAAAAAATCTTCAAACCCTTCCTGCTCTTGACCATTAAGACAACGTCAATGAGAGTAAACCGAACTCCAAAGAAACAATCCAACCTTAGACAATTATAACTTGACTTTTATTAATGGTCATACCGAAGCAAACTTGAACAAAGAACTGTCGGCGGTTTAGTTTATATGGTAACTTAGTGTCTGACAAGCTAATGCGCGGTATTGCACAAATAGTACCCACACACCAACCTGATATTATCTTAGCTTCAATTATATTTGTTTCCATACTTAAAATATTATTTTAAATGATGGATGTAAAATAGTTTTTTGTAGGATGGTTTGGTCTATCATTTGATGTTAGATTATTGACCCGTAAAATTTACGAGATTAAATGGAAAACCATGGAACCAATTGGAAAAATATATTATGTAGAGACACTTAACAGGTGAATGATCGATTTTTTAGAATATGTGAGTAAATAATGTTACATATCAAATGAAAATGTAAAAGTGATTGCCATGGTTAAACTAACCTTTTTGAAGATGTACCACGTTTGGTTTTTCTTGATATAGTTTAATTGTCGTTTGGTCTATTGGATGTCTATTTAACTTATATAGTTTGTTCCTATTGATTAGTAACAGAAGGCGTGTAGTTCCTTTTTTACTTTATGGATTCAGTATTCCAATCTAACGTAACACTAAATACCACTAATTAAAAGTATACTAAATCTGTATAGTATATATTACATTATATAACGAATGGCAATGTAAACCAAGAGAACGGGTAAAAAATAATTTTAAATCAAAAATTTACAATATGGTGAATTGGTGTGTGAACGAATAACAACTTACAAAAATATATGACTGTAATTTAAAAATGCATAAGGTGAATACCTTCCATCCGGAATCCCATGGCAGATTTACTTCAATGCTAAATACATAATAAAATGTGCACTCATTGCAGGTGAGACTAAATACGCCTCCAATGTATTATTCCTATCAAATCCATCTTCATCATAAGCTTTCACCCATTAGTAAAACAAAACAAACACATATTCTTGAGTCGTTCAACGTACCAATCAGGCAATGTACTAAAATATGACTTTCAGGGGTGATTAAAGCATGATCACTCTTATACACACTTCGCGTAAACCCCGGTAAATCTGCCAAAACAACCACAATTTATCAAGCAACTTAAGTAACAATGTTCATAAACATTCCAAACCGATTTGACTCGATCCCAGTTGACGCGCACGTAAAAAAGATCCATTTTAAATGATCATATATCAAACCCCCATTTTTCAATATGGCCAAGTAACACACTACCCATATTCATAAACCTGAGCCAACCCATATCAGCCCAAACCATTTGGAATATAGTCAACCAACACATAAAGCCTATGCATAAACCCAACCCGACCCGCATGCAAATTATCCTGAGTGCAAATAATGCTCATAAAGTGTCTATCAAGAATACATAAAATATTTTGCCACACTTGACTGATAATTAGTAAACTTACATCAAGTGTCCAGTCTGATGCTCAACACCTACAGGTACTACACGCTTCTTTAAAATGTGATACTGTCTCAGATGATCTGCATAAAGTAGCTCTATTAAGTACCATAACATATTAAAACTGACATTTGTTCAAATAAAAATAGTCCAAAGGTATACCCTGTCCAATCAAAGTGTGGAGTTTGTGTAGTTTGCGACTGTCCTTTCCTCAACCGTTATAACCAACCATCACTCGGTGACGCCACACTCAGTTCCCACGGTTTACTTGATCCAACAAAACATAATTTTTCCTTAAAATGAACAGACTTATGTGCGCCCCACGACGCCTTAAAACTTATGTCACATCAAAAAACAAAGCGACAATAATGTGAACATACGACGGATTAACATATTTACCAGTTCTTAAATAATGGCAAAAAATACCAATTTTGTGATCAACGGGTATGATCCCTCAAATACTGCTGGCCTTTACAACACCCCCTTTAAATCAGAGAGGGATGGTTGAAGGGGAATATTAGTCTGCTCGAGTACATGTAACAAAAAATTGAAATATATACATGCTACAGGCTTTCATGTTTGTACCGATCTAACCATGTATATTAGCGAAGTGTCCTAAAAAATGGATTTACTATAGAAGTTCCGTTGTTATTAAATAATGATTACACCAACATATATGAACTCATTTTTAAAATACTATACTGCATTTCATGAGGTTTGTGTTTAAATTTGATGGTCAATTTTTAGCAATTTTTGATGTGGGTTTTGACTCAGAACCCTAACTTGGAACCTAAAAAAACACCACCATGGCCACGACTAATTGAAACCAGATTCAAGATAACGACAATATAGACAACTCTTTTGAGCATGTGCTATTGTGATACATTGTATGATAAATGGAATTGGGATGTGTTACTGCTATAGTATTATGGGTAGTCAACAAAGGAAGTCTCAAGCAACTCACGAATTCATAATTTATTATTCCAACTACTGAATTTTTTAGTCAAAGCAATCACATATTATTGGAATTGAGAAAGTACTTAATTTTTTAAATAAAGCTAGGGTGGAAAAACAAAATATGACAAAATCTGGTGATTGGTAGTTATAGATAGACACCGAAAGGAATCACCAAAACCCACTTATCGATCATGATTAGTAGTATGAACATATTATAGAGACAAATTACTCACAACGTGAACGAAAAACCTTGATAACCGAGAGTGGCCTTGATTAATAAGCGTCCATTCTCATTCATAGTCCGACTTATATCCTGTTTGTGAATTAAAAGAAAAGCATACAACTAATATAATGACAACATACTGAATAATGACATCAGCTTTCTTTGGAATCCAAAATTAAGAGGGCTTTGATTACCATTACTTCAGCTGGATTTGTTAAGCCTGATAAGTTTTTCTCTATTTGCTTGCAGGAAATTAGAAGATGGAGATTTCGTCAATTGCAATATAAAATTCAAATATTAACAATTTTTTTGGCTTCAAATGACCCTGTCAATAAAGCATTGTAAAACTTGGTAAACTATCATGGCAGCTTCATGAAACCCAATATTTAAACTAATAGGGTGTTTGGAGATGCTCATTAAACTTGATTGAATTAATATTCATTATAGATGCCAGGATTATTCAGCATACATACGCGAGCATTCTATAATTGGATCATCAAGGGTGTGTCTTACCATAGCAAAAGGTTTCAAAATAGAAGGAAAGCGAGCACCAAACAACCTGATTGAATGCAAGCGACTAAGAGCAACAGGATCCATATAAAACAACCTGCAATCATGTATACCATGTGATGCTAGTTAGTTTTAAGCTGCAAAAAGAACGCTATTGAAGTTTGGACAAAAAAACTCACTTTGCACCATCGTTTTCCTCTTTCCTTTCAACATTGAACTCATTAAACCAAGGGAATACAATGTATTTGATGTACTCCGGGCATGGGTTTCCTTCAATGATACCATGCAGAAAGTATGCTTTTTTGATCTTTACATTCAGCTCAGCCTGTTGCATTCCATATACACAACATTAAATATTAACGGAGTACAATGCTAAAACGTTTAATATTAGAGATTTACACTAACATGATTAGTTTCAGACTTTTAGATTGTATCCGATTAATGGTTAAAGTTTAGTTTCTGATTACTAATATTCTCAGTTGACATTTATAGAATAAACAGTTAAAGGCAATAGAAGTAGAAAATAATGGAAGAACATAGATAAAAACCGTGTTTTTGTTGGAGCATGTTATGTAGAGCAGAGAGCTACAAACGTCATAGAAGAAGAACTAACTTGTCACACCTTAATCAGTTTGTTTCGGTCTGCTTGACCAAGTCTGATTTGTTTGCTCAGTTGAGATACATTCATGTTTGTTGTCGCTGCTAACTCACCATCTGTTAGTTCTCTTTCCAAAACCTTTTGCAAGGATCACCTGTTGTAGCAAAGAAAACCACTAAGAAATGAACATAATTTTTAAAATAAATGGAAACTTGGGGAAAACTCAAGATTAGTCACTTCACCTTCTGGTTTGTACTAACTTAAATAGATGTGTATGTTCTGAAGAAGGAGCAACCGATGGAATAGATTACTGCACACAGAGATACATATTAGCAGCCGATGCATTTAAATAGAATTTATCATTCAATGATTTTTCATATAATTCAAGTTACCTAAAGGTGGCCCTGCACATGTGAGTTTGTTTCTTTGTGACCAAAATGTCAAAAGTTTGAGTCCCATAGAGTCACAGAGCATAGGGGAAAAAATTCATGATAAAATTGCCATGAAACCTATTCTATTTCGCACATGCATAAAGGGCTAGAAATTTTCATCTATGAAAAAAAAGATAAAGGACACAAAATAAAGGAAAAAACTATGTTAAAATACCAGCCCTCCTCATGATTATCCTATATGAAAAATGTAGAGTAAAAAATATGTTTTCTCCTTCATTTATTAACAAAATACAGTAGATAGTGTTTGGATTTTCGTGTCATACATATTAACAGAGATTAAAAGCGCTTGTTAGTTGTGCCCAAAAAAACATAGCAACAAACTTTAATGTGGCTTTATGCAATAACTTAAAGAATCAGGAACCAACTAATAATAATCAAGCTCTAGCGCGCATTAACAACTACTCTATATTAAACTTATACAATGACAAATCACCCAGTCAAGAATCACAACTAATCTTTAAATTCTGGCGCAATTCAAACTTACAATTTCAATACCTGATATCGTTGGATGAGATAATATTGGGGGATTAGGCATCCAACCTGCAAGAGGAGTAGGTGTTGGCGCTGGTGTAGGCTTTGGATATAAAAGCAGAAGAAAATTACCCAAATAAGAATAAAATCCAATGTGGTGAAATTAATAGTACAACATACACAAACACCATGTGCACCCAAAGGTGAAAAGGCTCCAACTTTTGGTAATGTTCCAAGGAGATGCTAGCCATAAGCAACCCCCTATCCTGTATTTATTCCAACGCCCGTGACCTATAAATGTAAACAGATAATTATAAGAAGGGGGAGGGGCTCATACTTTTGTTCCATATACAAAATACAAAACATTAACAACATATAAACAATACAAAACCATTATTCACACTCAAATTAAAATAATAAACATGACTAATAAAACTAAAACAAACACTAACCATAAGTTGAGGTTAAATATCATCTCAAAGTCAATCCTCTTCGACACAACCTTTTATTTGCAAGATTACAATGACCCAATAGATGAATGAAATCATGCCCGCATGTAGTAGAGGACAAATTGATGGGAATCTTAAATATAGTCATGCACATATACAAAAACATATCATATCATAATACAAACATAAAAACAAATTAAAGATTTGCATACCTTGAACAAACTGATTGATTAGATTTATTTTTACCTTCGAAACATAAAATATTATCATGATACAAACATAATAACGAATTAAAAAAGATTAAATTTTACCTTGGAAACTATTGTTTTTCTTCAAGACTTTCCATGAATCGTCTTCAAAACTCATCCCCTAAAAGAAAAAACAGAAAAATCAATACATTAAACGTGATAAAAAAACATTTAAAGTATTCTTGTGATAAAACTTACTGATTTTAATGGATGTTTACTTTGAGGAACCTCAAAATAAAACACTATTTTTGACATAAACTAAAGGAAGAAACAATGAATGTCAATTTATGATCCTCCATTAATCTCAAGTAATTTCTTATTCAAATTCGCAATAAAATAGGAAGGTTTTAATTTGATTTGATTTGGTTAGTAAATTGTTGCGAAAATTATGGAGGAAGCTTGTTGACTTACCATATTAGAGCCGAATTCTTTCCCTAAATCGTAATGGTTTTTCTAGTTAATGATATTGGATTGGTTCGGGTTTGACTTCAGTAAAAATGAATAATTCCCTCCATTATAGGTGTAACACTGATTTTTTAAGAATTTTATAGTTAGCATTAAAGCTTATTTGTTTGTTTTTGAAATTATAATCACAAACAGTTAAATGGCATAGTGGTTATTTGTATGTTTGTTTAACCCATAGACCCAAGTTCGATTCTTGGCAATAACTTTTTAAAAATATTTGGTTATTTCGGTTGCATTATATATATGCTTAGGCGGACTACTTAATTGTCTAGGTGGCATAAATAGTTGCTTCGGTGGCATGTTAAATGCTTACGTGTCATTTGTGTATGCATAAGTGGCATAATTAGTTGAAATATTTGCCTAGGTGGAATTCGCATATGCTTATGTGGATTGAAATGTTGCTGATGTGTGAATTATTTAATAAAGTATGTGGGTGAGTCATCATTATGATATCCACTTATATATAATGTAAGATTGCCGCGAAGTATCTCATCTAACATAACCTTTATTTTGGTCCAAAATGAACTCTTAGAAGTATATAGACATAAATAACTAACATCTAGTCTAGGTGATGAAAAATGCACAAAAAGAGTTATTCGCTAACTGGTTAGCAATTTTTGTGGGTGTGCGGGGTGGGCGACTGCATAGGGCCTCAAAAATTCAGGGCCTTAAAATTTGTTACCTTAACAATATGTTAAATGTTTAGATAATTAATTTGCATTATATCAATGTCATTTTACATATAAAACTTATTATTTAATTTTGCTCAGGTCCTTCAAAATTTTTAGAAATTTTGAAACGGCCTTGGGTTAGGGTAGTAAAGGATCCTGAAGAGATATACTATATAGGCTATTTTGTTCTTGTATATTATAATTGTCATGTGATTGTTGACAAAATTATAAGTCCACATAAAGCATTTCATAAAAATGTTTATAAAAGATGGTTTAAAAACATGTAAACTATAGTAAAAAAATATTTTACGTATGTGTGGCATGAAAAAGTTTAAGAATATTTTCATAATTTAATGCATATGAATTTTGTAAGGTATTTACAAAGCTTTAAAAGGTTTAAGGTTAAAAACATAAAACTTCATAAATTAATCTTATGATATAATTATAAATCTTTTTAAAAGTTTACTATAGGGTAGGGGTTGCAATTCAGGTCGGGTTCGGGTTGACGGGTCAGAAAACTTCGCCCGAACCTGACCCGTTTAAATAATCGAGGTCAGAAAAGATATGTCAACTCTAAGTTGTTTACATATAACCCGAACCTTGGGTTGGCGGATTAAATAGATTACACGGAATGAATAGGTTAAACATGTTTCAGATTAATCCATTTAACTTGTTTTGTATACAGAAGTTGCGCATTACACGGGTTAAACAGATTAAACGAGTTTGTGGGTCGACCGGTTTAACATATTTAACCCGTATAATAATATATAAATAATTTTAAATTTAAGAAAAAAAATTAAACAGCGTGTCGACCCGCTTAATTTATTTTTAAACCGAACCTGTCATGTTTAATAAACGGGTTAGATGGATCGACCCAAATCTGACCTGAAAATTATTTAGAATCAACTGAACCGGTTAATTTTTGTTTCAGATCGGGTTTCGTGTCGTGTAAAAACTGCCGCCACTACTATGGGGGATGGCTTGATACCGAACAATTAATTCGAGAAGAGCCCATGACATGTGGACGGTCTACTTCCACGTCAAGCATTTGACAAGTATCATTTGACTATAACATAATTCATCTGAAAGGTTCTTCTAAACCACTTTTTCATGAGATTGTAAAGTTTTTTGTTTTTTTTTTTTTTTTTACGGGGACTTCTTGTTGAAAGTACAGATTCAGTGACATCAATGTGTTTTTGTAACCATGGTTATAGACTCATCCACAGGTTTAAACCCAACTTCACGCGTACTCAAGTCCTCTCTTCCCTTTTCAAGAGGTTAAACTGTGCTCTCATATAAATCGTTTTATCGTGTAATAGCTTTAAATGATAATTTAAAGCAAAACTGTGAATGGATATTAGAAACTCTTGTTTAGCATGATTGTGTTTCATAGAAAGTAAATACATATTCTACCTCTCTTTATACTTTCACTCACGGCGCGCGCTCCTAATGACTATCATCATGCGCTCCTTCACGGACGCGCCTGTAGTTTTGCTATCGCGTTTCCTCTTAAACTTTTCCACTACACTCGCGCGATACTGCCACCGCAAAACATCATCATTCTTAAGGTACCAAAATATATGTTCACAAGATCTATCAGCTCTTAATTTTCTAATATTAGCGCAATAAGAACTCATCTTCTTACGGTATTTTTTGCTGTTGCCAATTATGCGTACTATCTGCGTATCGCTTGTATGCGTTTTTCGTGATCCGCTCTGGACTTGGGACCGCGTCTGCCCATCACACACGCTCACTTAACACTCGGAACTTGAGCCTTGATTTAGAGAATATGTGGCTTTCCGACAAATATCATCTTCTCTCTCGAGGTTTGACTTATCAGTGACTTTTTATCTTCTCTCTTTCTTTCTCAACGTACGGAAAACCCCATCGGCGCCAACACTCTCCTCATACTTCTCTAGAGTCAATGGTATCAGGAGTAACCGGATCTTTATAAGAAGTTCTTGTGATGGTTCAACCCTAATTTTCAATCCCTCTCACGGCCCAACGTCATGTAGCACGAACACAAATAAAAATTGTACTCTAGCAGCCCCGGATGCTGTCAACAGACACTAACCACACTCCCGGATAAGTAATGGTTTGTCTCCGTCATATATGGTCTTTGTATTGTTCTATTTTTCAGGAAGAGAGTGGTTTTCAAAAGGAGTATTTCTAGGGTAGTGCGCATCACGCACCCTACCATCCCTATGGAATTGGGAAACCACAAAAATCGGGAAGAGTTCACTTCGGAAATAAGTATCTCTGCCTATGTAATTTCAAGCTAAGCTTAATTAAACAAACTTAACACAGACAATTTCACTAATGACAATAGATTATGAGAAGCAATAATCTAAATAATTAAATATACCAAATGTTGTTTAATAAGCACACAAGAAGAAGCTGCACATGCTTATGATATAGCAGCAATCAAATACAGAGGGGTAAACACAGTCATCGATTCTGATTTGAGTACTTACACCAGATGGTTAAAGCCATGACCACAAACTCCAGCTGCCTGTGAAGAGCCACAAATATAGAGAGTATTACCGGATATGCCTTTCTTTTTCTCAATCCCTGGATTTTCTGAGCTGTTCTAGGTAAGAGATGCGATATTCAGCCGACTTGGGCGGTATTTGCCTCGTATAAAAGATAAACAACAAGTTTAAGTAATCTTAGAAATTTCATCAACCGTGTCTTGTGCTTTATTTGCAAGGGATCCAGGTTAGTAATTGGTATTAACTTTACCTGAACTGAAACTTTTTAAGGGTGCAACTTGATTATATTAGAGTATAATATGGACTTAGCAAGCATAAAAACAAACTTACAGAGCTTAATAGTGATTTTTCACAAAGGTCTTAATTTTGATTTAGATATCTTTTCTAATTAGTGGTCTTAAAAGAAATTCGCTATTGTAAGTTTATAGCTTCGTCCTGAATCCTAAACCCCGAATGACCCATTTGACCATCAGAATCTTGATAACCTTCAAATGGCCCATTGTCCAGGCTCTAGAAATCAAATGCCCAATATACCAAGAGTTCCAAAAATGGAAAGAGAAATGAGCCAATTTATGTTGGTTCTTAGTCTTTTCATTTTTGACCAGGTTGCAAAATTTAGTGTTGTTGTAAGTTGATGTTGGTGTTTCTTTGTTTTCATAGGTCAGGTACCTTAAATACTATGAATGCCAGCAGTGAGTATATCTTGAAACTATGACATGAGATCAAAGAGCAATCTTTAATAACTTTATTGCTCAGATAAGCCCCTACTTCTCCATCTCACCTTGTGGTTTCATTTATCTCATGCAACCATTTTCTGAATTTATGTAAACTACCAATAATGCAAGTACTTAGAAAAAAGTCGCTCCCTGTATATGGTGACGACATGCACACAAGAAGTGCACAATTTGTTTTCGACTTGGTTAACATTCCATGACAATTGTTCTTCTATTTTTAGTTTATTAAATGACAATTGTATTTAATCAGCGTAATAACATGCCATGCGTTGCGGCGGCAATCAAAAATTAAATAGATTTTTTTTGTTAAAGTATTCGTAATTGTAAAAAAATTCGGTCTCATTTTCTAGGCGAGCAAGGAAAGTTGGACGAAGCCCAAAAAGCACCGGAAGAGGCCGAAGCGCTTAAAAAGGTTAGTATGATCATTGTCCGTTGAATGGAGCCAATACAATGCTCTAGGCTTTACAAGTTGAAACGAAGTATAACTCCTCTTCCTTCGGTCGTTGTTGAGCAACAGGTTAACTAACTATTTTAGTTGACTTTGCAATCTGCAAGTTTTTTTTAGAAATTGGAAAATATGGTAACATTAGTTTTAGTGGTGTGTTTAATACGCACTATATCAATAACCCGTATGTGTACGGTGTTGAAATTTTTATGAATAAAATTACGCAACATATAAAAAAATCCATGTGTGACACATATAAACAACATATTATTCAATCTTTCAACAAACCGATACTAATATGACTAATAAACACATTATTATATTAGTACTGATTTAATAAAGTTGATAAACGAATGTTATTTACACATAAACACATTATCATATAGTAGTAACTTTACGATTTTGATTCCCATGGTTAATGTTGTAGGATGTTTCTATTCAAGAAAGATAAAAGACACACGTGAAAAGAACAATACAGTGGCGGATACAAGATTTGATCAAATATGCACATTAAATACATATGTACAACCATGTTAAACATACGTACATAATAACCATGAACTACAATACACAAACTAAGCCATGTTTTTCAAAATAACAACAAATAATGTAAAACCGTCTAACAATTTAAAAAAAATACAACACTTCATCTTAAACATCTGACACTCAACCATGGAATACAATACATAAACTAAGTCATGTTTTTCAAAATAACAACAAACAATGTAAAACCGTTTAATAATTTAAAAAAAATACAACATTGTCTTAAACATCCGACACTCACAAACTTAAGGTAACAAAAAACAACAAAAATTTCGAAACAAAACCGCCCGTCAGGCGGGTTACGTAACTAGTATATATATATATATATATATATATATATATATATGTGTGTGTGTGTGTGTGTGTGTGTGTGTGTGTGTGTGTGTAAATATGAATTATTGATTGGATGCCACCTCAATGCCACCTCAACGATGACATGACACACATAAGGCAATAAATTTTTTATAATTTCAAATTTTAAATTTTCTGAAATTTTAAATTTTAAATTTTTGGAATTTCTCATATTTTTTGAATTTTAATGGCTAATTACCCAAATTTCAATAATTTTCGAAAATTTATTAAAAAATTTAGCCAAGCCAAGATTCGAACCAACAAAATACAAGAGCAAAATACAATAATGTGGCATTTTGTGATAATTCATATAGGTAAAAAAGATTACAAAATATGTAATACCGCTTTGTACCCAGCAGTAAAGATGGCCTAAAATACCAACAAATGAAATTCGTATAAGAGCAACATCAAGAGGAAAGAAAACATAGCTGAGCATACGTTATCCAGCAACTCAAGAATATGCAGGTGAGCAATGAACTCATGAGCAAATTATACAGAATGTTTTGTTTTGTAGAAGATGAGTTTGGGAAGTAAGGGAGGAATGTATTTATAGATCAAAATTAGGGTTCTAAGTTAGCCTGGGGTTGTAGATATGCTCTAATTATGGAGTTTATCCTCCTGTCATGAAGTATATCTTCTTAAAGTTAAAGGATAAAAACTATACGTAAGACATATATCAATATAAGATTAGGATTAAGAGTCTGCGTTTGTAAAACTTTACAATTAAGGGATATTAGAGTTTTTGTGTTTGTAGTTTATAGTGAACTAGTAGGGTACTCGCGCGTTGCAGCGGCGGGTACCCTGCAATCAAAATTCCTGAGGAATAATTTTTTCGATCATCATTTTTTGTTACAATAACTTCATAGATAGTTAGATTTTTATGCTGGACAACTATGTGTATAAGCAACATATTTCATATAACAATGGCATACAACTCTATGGTGTGTGGCGTTTTGTATTATGCATACAAAATCGCATTTTGAAGTATTCTTTATTTTTTTTATCATGAACCAGTTAACCTGGTTTGGCTTGTAGTTTAACCTTGCATCAAGGACCAGTAGTTTCTGCGTCCGTGTTATGAAAAAGCTAAGACACAGTTTTGGCTTGCGGGTTTGACAAATGCTTAGAAGAAAGGTTGTCTAGTATATTGATTAATAGCTTGTTTGGTTTGTACCATGTACTATATTAGTTGTACTTTGGAGTGATGATGTATTTTAATTATATGTATATACTAGTGCATTAAATAGTTGTATACATAGCATTAAAACTTGTATTACTTAAAAACTATATAAGTTTTGTGCATATAAAGATTGTATTATAAGCTTAATAAGTTGTATTACTTAAATTTTTATGTGCCTTAAATGAAGAAAGAAGGTCTAATTCTTTTTATATGTAGTATAGATAACCAAGTGTACGTCTTTTTCTTTCCCACTTCATAACACATGTCATTTAACCCACCCATATAATCTATATCACCGCAGATCCGCGATACCTCTCCATCCACAGTCAGCCCTCAAATTGGAGCAACAATGGAATATCATAACTGATGATCTTTCTTAGACTTTTCAAAATATATACTCCGTATGAGAATGAGTCTTCATAACAAGTTAACTTAAGATCCTAACGTCACTTGACGTGTAACATAAGAGGTAATATATTTGGATGTTATGGCATAATCACAAACGGTGATCTTTCTTATCTTTGATGAATTAACGGAGTAAATCATTCCAATAAAAAAATGGCATCGTAGCATCAAATCCAAAAACATTTATAGAAAAGAATTAGGTGTGACTCTAACGGATATGCGTCGGTGGTGATAAGGCACAAAAATATAGCGAGATCTCTTTAATATAGAGGTGGCCCAGGGCCGTCTCTAAATTTATGAAATTTTTAAAGGCCCTGAACGAAATTACATAATGAGGCACTGCGATAAGAAACGTTATATATAAAGTATCATCGTTTATAAGAAATAATGCATATAATTGCTAACGGGATAAAATTTGGTGCCCCTAAAAATTTTGGGGCCCTGCGCGGTCGCCCACCTTGCACACCCTCAAAGCCGGCCCTGAGGTGGCCGGAAATGAGACACCGTTAGAATGGAAATGTTGTTGATATGGTTTGTTGATGAATGTGGGTTATGATGGTGCGTATGGGTTGTCAATGGAGAGGAAAACATAGAGCGTGTGTGACTGTGTGAGCGTTCTACATTTTATTTTATTTTCGTGTATGGAAATAATTAAGATCTGATCTCGGTGATAATGGTTGTTGGTTTTTTGATACGGAATATAGACCGGAAATAAAACGTTCTTGCATAAGGTTTAGTCGAAAAAGAAAGCACCTTTAGCATGGAGGAAGCCTTAAGTGGAGGCGTCACTCCATGAGTTGAAGAAGGAAAGACGTTTCAAACAGCGGGGTTTTGACTTTTGATCAAACTTTGATCTTAACTAACCAAAAAATTATGTAAATTGTTACGTTGTATTATTGTTGAGGGTACATTCGTCTTTTTCTTTTGATTTTCTGTGTGCAAATAAATATTGCCCGTGTACATATCATCCGCCTTTAAAAAATAAACGTGTAATATCAATTTGGTATTGTAGTACATAGCAGGGTACCCGCGCGATGCGGCGACGGGTACTCTGTGATTAACCTAAAAAAAACAAAAAGAAAATGATCCCGATCACGACCGATTCACTCATTTTTATAGGTTTCGGTAGGTTCTCTATGGTTTGTTTTCGGACGGATTTTACTTGCTAGCCGAACTAGTGGCCACTCATGTTTCCGGTTGAACCCGTTGGTCATATCCGGTTTTTAAAACTATATGTATCAGCAAATAAATTGTATGATGCTTTGTGTGTTTTGTTAGTTTGTACAATGTGTATAATAACATGCATTTTTCATTTTAGGGGTGTTTTAAAATAATATTAATTAGTGTTTTTAATGGATTACAAGGTATTTTAAGAATAATATTAAATGTGTTAACCAGTCAATAAGTTTGTGTTTGTGCATTGATTAATTGTACATATTGCATAAATATTTGTATTTTCAAGTAATGGGGTGTTTTATTAATAAGAATATTAATTGTGTATTAAAAAATTGTATAATATATTTCTTTGTTTGTATGTTGTTTGCATTAAAAAATGTATGTAATATATATATTTTTTTGTATGTATTAAAGCTTGTACACTATGCATGAAAACTTGAATTACTTAAGTTTTAGTATTAAATGAGGAGAAAGATACATTTTTTGCTTTACTAGACGAATACCCACGCATAGCTGCGAAAATTCTTAGCGGCAGATAATTAACGATATACGTTATTATGGTAAGTGTTTTGTGTAACATTCAAAATAGAACGTGAAAAGATCAAAATATAATTGCAAACGCATGTAACATGAAACAGTAATCGATGTGTAATTAAAATCTCGAGGAATTATAGTAACATTATTAAGTTACCTTTCGTATATTTCAATCAAAATAAATTGTTAGTAAAATAAGACTTTCAAAATAATATATGTTTCAATCATAATAAATGCATTTTTACTACTTAATGATCATACCAAATATACCAAAATAAAAAATAAAAAAATAGAAACATAATAAATACAAATTTGTCACACTTTATTACCATTTCAATGAACAAAATTCAACTTACTATCATATCTTTCAATCGTCCAGCTATGTATTTTATTGATTAAATAGTTTCTTAAGATAAATTAGATTTTTTACTCATTTAATATTTCAAATAATTCAAATTCATATCACTTAAAAATTCAAAGTTGATGATCAATATTCAAGATTCTCAAGTTGACTATGACACAATACAATAATATTCGAGTAGATATTCGAGTAAATAAACACAGTTTTCAATATTTATACAACAAAATAACAACACTTCTAACAAAATATAGACATAATTTAAATGCCAACCAACTACAACATTATTAAGAAAAATTCAACAAATTAATATAAAGTTACAACAAATTTAGGTAACAAAATTCATAAATAAACTTATAAGCAAACAAAACAATATATTCAAACAATTTACACAAATAAAATTTTCAGTAAAATTTATACAAAAAATTTAATAACAAATTTTTTAAGAGAACCATAGAGAATTCCGGCAATGCAGCGGGTTCAACATAAATGCCGGCAAAACTGTGTCCAAAGATTTCGGTGAGCCAATAATTCCGGCGAGCAAAGATTCCGACGGCACCTGTAAAAAATGTTATAACATAAACAGATATAAAGATTTATAAAGAATAAAACCTTTAAAACTTAAAAGAAACATAGATCTATAAACAAAACTCAAAAATAATAAAATTTACAAAATAAACTTTATAATAAATATTAACAAACTTTAAATATAAAACACACATATTCTGACTAATCTACAACGGCGACAGCAGGTCCAATGGTGGTGGCAGCCGGTGGTGGTGGGGTGGCAGCCGACGGCGGTGTTGTGATTTTTTTAAGAGAGAAAGAGATGGATTGTGGTGTTGTGTGTTTTTTTAAGAGAGAGAGAAAGAGAAAATGAGATATGAAGATGAGTTTATAATAGACCCGAACAACTTTACTTTTCAGCTTTTAATAATTCAACATTTGACCAAATTAACAATCACCATTAATGGTATTAAAAAGTTTTCATAATATGCGTATGCGCACAACTGTTATATGTGTGTACAACTGTTATATACGTTTGAAGCATTAATTGATTAAGAAATTCAGTTTTAAGCATTTTGGGCAAAATGATTTATATGTAATATAAATATAGAGGCAAGAGTTCAAATAAAACACATCCTTAACGTAAAAAATGTAAGAGACGATACTAACCATTGGATATCTTAACTTTGACTTGATCAAGGGTTAAAACCATGTTAGGCATTTTTGTAATTAAGATAGCTTTTTAAAGCATAATAATAATGGTGCAAGGATATTTTCGTATTTCTACACGGCAAATTTCATTTATCAACAAATTAAGGATATTAATTCCTCTTTTTGACCCTTTCTCTCCCACACTGAAAACCAAATCGTCCATGAGTGTTTTCATCACTATTGATTTTGACTCGTTTGAACAATTTGTCAGATCCAAATCGATTTTCAATATTCATTTTATGGATTCAATTCAATCTCAAGTTAACAACCTATATGATTACTTTTCTTCGATATGTATTCTTACTTTATAATTTCAACTCTCGTTTTCTATGTATTATAAACAACTATGATGCCGACGATGATCAATATTGAAATCCATGATGATGATGATGAGTGATGTTGTTGATGCTCGATGATGGTGTGATGCAGGAATCAATATATGATGGGTGATTACGATGATATATTGACGTTGTAGAATAAAGTTTGATGATGACGAAGATGCAGAAAATGACGATGATGCATAATTCGATTTTGATGATGATGACGATGCATAAAATCGTTAATGAATGCCATGCCGACGACGACGATGCAGAAATATATGATGACGATCGTTTTATTCATGTATTATTCGCATAAAAAATTTTCTTTTTTCTCTCTTAGCCTGGAGGTGCTACCTTACGAAGCACAGTCTCCTTACTCGCGGTTTTCTCTAGGGTAGGGTTTTTTTGAGACTGTTTCCATTTCAACCTCACCCCCCATACCCAGACATGGCAGGGATGGCTATTTGTTGTTGTTGTTGTTGAATATAAATTGTGTGTTTCGTTCGTGTGTTTTTTCGCTCTCTTTTCTACCAATTTAAACAATCACCTAAATCTATTGTTCGATCATCTGTTCCGTCAGTATCATTAACATAAGATTAAATTCATCAGATCTGTTGTTATTTTATCCTTTTTTAGGTGATTTGATGTGAATAAGTTTATGAATTATCATCATTTGAATTTATTAGCTTATAATTCAGCTTATTTGATGAATTAGCTGAATTTTGTTTTGCTGAATGATAAGCTAATTTATCAGGTGTTTGATATGAATAAGCTTATGATACGGTATCAATCATCTGAATTATTGTGCCCTGTATTATAGACCCAACTTATTCATCTTATTGGTGATGCGATTATAGGTTTTATGAATTCGATTCAAGCAAATGAGCAAAGTAGTGTTTCTCAAAATTTTGTTTCGTGTGATGTTGTTATCAAAGTTCTGGTCCGTCTAGTAATGCTCTTACTGAGGAGATTGTTGCTTATGAACATGATAGTGATGAAACACAAGCTGTTAAGAGTAACTTCATTCTAATAAGCTATTTTTTTACAATAGCTTCATTTGTTAATGTTAATAAGTTCGTTATTATAGGCAGTTTTTTTCTGAATAAGTTGTTATTTAGCATTCGATTGAGTTAAGTTGCTGATATAAGCTGAATTAAGCTTGTTTTAACTTATGAGTTAGCAATAAGTGGTTTAAAGTTGATATGAAATATATCACATGTGATTTTAGCTTTTGTTTGATATATCATATGTGATATTATCATTTTGTTAGATATATCGTCTGTGATATCACATAGTTTGTTTTGTTTGATATATCATATGTGGTATCTTATGAGATATTGCATTTGTCATGAAACAATTTTTTTATTTTTTTATTTTCACTTTATATTTTCAGAACGCGTTGCGTACTCTTGAATCGTTTGTTACTCACTCTAATTTTGATACTCCCGGTTGAATTGTTTATTATATTCCAAAAGTTTTTGAGGACGTCTTACTAGTTAAAGGCAGTATTTACGATTCAGTTGATGATTACATTGTTGCGTATATGAAGTATGATGCAGAAGTAGGGTTTGTAGTTAGGAGAACATGTCAGAAAAGATTGAGGAATGGTGATGACATCAAATAATGTCACTTTTATAGCATCATTTATCCCATGTTTCTTACCCATTTTGTATAATTATTGCATGAATTGGTACTTAATTGCTTAAAGTTGTTATTTGCAATAACGGTTAATACACAAACAGGGTACTAAAGTTTTCAAAAAAGTTGGCCTAAGTAACTAGAGTTCCATTTTGTTCATCTGAGTTACTAATGTTCACGGGTTTGTTAACAAGGTTACCCAACGTTTAATTAAGTTATACAAAGGTTACTTTGTTGAGGGTGATATGTGAGAAATCACATATCCTTATTATATCCAAAATGGCCCTTAAATGATCAAAATGTGCAAAAATATGTTTGTATTTGTGTATTTTGTTGTTTATGAATGTGTAGGCACGAATATTGCAAAGATCACAAGAAAACGGTCAAAACCGGACAAACACGGACACGGGAACGGATAGAGTGCAAGAGAGCCAGAAATTGCTATCAATGGTCAACATAGTCAATCCTTGGTCAACATTGGTCAACCACAAAAAGACAAAATCCTCAAAATACCCAAAATGCCCTAAATGTTAAACCAAATTTCACCATAAGTCCCTAAACCATAACACCGTTATCTCCTTTTTATAAAAGAGATAACGGTCGTTATCCCTTTATAACTAAACCCTTTTTACTATGGCCCAAACACCCGGCCCAAATCCCTTATTATTAAAACTCAGGCCCAAGTCAAACTACCAAATACCCGGGTCAAATAAAGATATAAAAAGAAAAGAAAAGGGCGGGAAAGCCCGTTTTTACTGTTCATCTCCTTCTTCGTTTTACCCTGCATCAAAATCAAAGGGTAAATCCCAATTGTCAGCATGGCTCTAAGATTCGAGTACCAAGCTCTTATGTGGCAAAAGAAGACGTCACCAAAGCCTCCCATTGGCTAGAATTGACAAAAGGAATGACACACGTGGATGCAAGGAAACACACAAGGAAGGAAATTTTTGCACTAAAACCTTTGGTAAAGAAGCACAAGTACTCTGACACACGGAATGCCACGCTGGCAATCCGTGTGCTCACTTATTTGATCCAACGGCTTAAACAAAGGATCCAATGATTGGCATTAAAGGAAGGGACGAGATCAAAGCTTGGAGGAGTATGTTGAGAGGCCTAGAAGCTTCTCTCTCAGCTATAAATACAAGACCTTCTCACTCACAAGAGGAGATATAGATTTTTTTTTACATTTTCAGCTTATAAAATTTAGCTTTTGTGATCTTTCTTTAAAAATGTTTTAGCTTATTGTTTACTTAATGTCATTTCAATTTTTAGTATTGTAATCAGCTGTTTTATTAATAGAAATCAAGTTTCCTTATTATGCTCTTACTTTTCTCAAAGCTTACTTACATATAAACTTTGATAAATAAGCTGTTACTGTTTCATAAGCTTCTAATAAGCTCATCTCAAGCTCATCTAAGTCTCTAAGCTTAGATTGAACTAAATTCAGTCATTAACTTTACTTAAAACTAAAATCAAGTTTAATACCTATGCTATGGATGGATTTGGTTGCTTTGGATGATAAGCTTACCCTGGAAGAGCTTATTGGACTTTACTAGCTTATCCTTGTGATAAGCTAGAGCTTGTTGATAGCTCACTTGAGCTTATTCTTAGCCTTGTTTAGAGCAAAGGCTCTTGTAAGTTTTTCATTTTTCCTTTTAAAAGCCTTACTTTACATTTCAGCTTATAGTTGCTTATTGCCTGCTTATTTTTGTTGTTATTAGCTTGTCTCTGCTTATATTTAATTATCAATGCTTAATATGTTCTTTAGTTAGTTTAGATCTTAGTTTTCATTTTTTTTATAAATCTGTCAAAAACCAAAAAAATATAGCATAGTTGTTAGTTTATTGATTCTGGCTTATTTGTTTATTGGATTTTGTTCATTTTGTTTGCTTTTAGCTCTATAGTATCTGGTATCTTAGTTTTGAGCTCTTATTTGCATTTTCATAAGCTTAAATGGATTTGACTGTGTTTAAAGGGGTGTTTGGCACAAGGCAGTACTAACTCAAGTTAGTACTGCCAAGGCCATTTGGTCTTTAGGATTGGTTTAAATTAACATTTGCAGGTTTATAAGATTGGATTTAAGGAAATTTATAGGTTTAAATTAGCTTTCATATATGTGATTTAGCTATAGTTAATTCTGTTAGTTTAAGCTCAGTTCTATTAGCATCATAAGCTTAAGTTTGTTTTTCTTAGAATAATTGCTCAATTTAGATTTAGTTTGTTGATTTAAAAGTTGTAGAAACTAGCTCTTTAGCCTGCATGTGTTAGTTTTGAGCTTTGGTCATTATTGTGCAAACTGCATCAACATTGATAAACAGCAAACAACCATTTTCTAGTTTAAATATCAGAAGGTAATTGTAGAAGTTTGGGCTCGATATTTAGCATACTAGTAGGTTTAAGGTCAATGACAATCTCTCTCAACTTATTTTGTACCTGAAAGTTCATTTTCTTATCTGTCTTTAAGCTTAAAAGTTGCTAATTGTCTTTTCAAAAGTTTACTCAGCATATACTAAGTACAATAAGCTATTTTCAAGCCACTTTTTCATTGAGTAATTGATTTTCAAAATGATTTTTAAAAGCTGTTTCATGTAGCTTTTAGGCCAGGCTATAAGTAGGAATAAAGCTTATCTTCTTAAGGTTCCATCTTTGAGCTTATTTTTAAGCTCAAAAAGTGCAACCCTTACTGTTTGTATGCAGTTTTTAGCACAAGTGCTATTTGGCTTATTTGTGCTTATCTGCTTGTTTTCCTAGCTTATTTAGGTCTAATAAAGCTTATTAGGTTAGTGTAAGTCTATTTTAGTTTATTTCCTTAGGTTTAGAATTTATTTTTAGCTTATTTGCATATTAGCTTAAAAACCTTAAGTTTTTAAGCCTTTTAGTACTTTTGTCGTTTTTAGCTTTTTTAGCTTAATGTCCTTGCTTATTTTTGTTTGTATTTGCTTATTAGGTTTAGTTGTCTTAGCTTATTAGCCCTTTTCATTTGCTTTTTAGTGCTTAAATTGCCCAAACAGTTAGCATTATAAGCCTTTAAGACTAAAAAGCTTTTCTGTCTAATTTAGCTTATTTTTGTGCTTATTTTAGGTTTATAAAAATAGTTGTTTTGCAAAAGTAGCTTATTTTTTGGTGTTTTTAAAAGTTGTAAAAAAATGGCAAAAATTAAAACACTTGGGATAGTGGGAAGCCCCGGGTGAGCAAGACTCGAACCCTGGACCTCTTTCACCCTCACCAAGAGTGTTAACCCCCACACACTCAACCATTGTGCTACAATAGCTCATCCAATATATCTTTGCACAATCTATTATTTATATACATTTTAGGCTTTTAGTATAATAAGCTGTTTTAGCTTATTTCACAGTTTATTTGATAAGCTATTTTCACGAGCTTATTTTTCCTAGATTCCTCTTTGTTCAAGCTATTTTTCGTAATTTTTTTAGGATTTTTATAAATAGTTTAGTATTTTTAAACATTTAATTTTGTTAAAATCATTTTTAATTCATAAAAAATTATAAAAAATTCAAAAAAATATAATTCTTTTTTAGAAAATTTTCTTTTAACATTTAGGACTTAGGAAAATTAGATTTGCGTTCGTAGGGTTAAAATTGCAAAATTTTGTTTTTTAAAGAACGGGATTGAATCCTGTTCTTGTTTTCTTCACGTTTTTAGCTTTAAACACCTTCGTTTTTGGTCTAGTTTTCTTTGCCTTAGCTTTTTAGTCAATTAAAACTTATAAAAACCAAAGAGATCATTTTAGGCTTAATTTTGATAATTTAGGGTTTTTAGGTCCCGTTTAGGATTCTCGTTTTACATATTTAGTTAAAGTTTAAGTTCCCGTTATTAAAGTTAGGTTTAATTGTTCCTGTATTTGCTCACTTTTAGGATTTTAGATAACAAATCATCTTCGAACCAATTCAAATCAATGTCCAAATAACAAACGTGGTCACAATTTCATAAATCTTTGGGAAAACGACCCGGTAATCACTTACCGGTTAAACGTGTAGTATTTTTGTAAGATTTTTCCTACTACCTTTGTC
>BQNB010028471.1:0-52629 GCA_026074375.1 Tanacetum coccineum
AAACTCCAAGGGTATATTTTGCCATTTTTCATTCTCAAGGGTCTAAAATGTAACATTTTAAAAAAGTATAAAAATGTATTCAAATTATTACAAGACATAACTTTAATTAACGCTTCTCGTATCACAATACTAGGGAGCTTCATATTAAGGGGTTTCATCTTGGTATTACGTTTTGACTGAGTTGTTGGGTTTACGATTTAAAGTACCCTAGCTCCTCAAGCGTTTACTGAATGACTTCTGAAATATGATGGCCTGAACGGTGATACAATAATTCCAAACTCCCCAATCAAACTCATAACAATATTAAACTATTAAAACCAAAGTTCTAGAGTACAATCTCCTAAGACTTGACATATTTACTTCAGGGTGAGGGACGTAGGCCTGTTTACTATCATACTTCTATTATCAAAACCTCCCCTGTTAAGTTATGATAAGTCGTCAGCTTTCTATTATGAATATTTTATGACACAACCACCTATCAGGTGAAGTTCATAACCTCGCCTTTACTTATTTACATGTTTTATAAACCCGCGAGGGGGATACATGCTTGTTTACAAACTCTTTTACATACTCATTTATTTTATAACAATGTGATTACTTTTCAAAGACTTTGTGAAGTTCATAACCTCGCCTTTACTTATTTACATGTTTTATAAACCCGCGAGGGGGATACATGCTTGTTACAAACTCTTTTACAAACTTATTTATTTTATAACAATGTGATTACTTTTCAAAGATTTTGTGAAGTTCATAACCTCGCCTTTATTTATTTACATATTTTATAAACCCGCGAGGGGGATACATGCTTGTTTACAAACTATTTTACATACTCATTTATTTTATAACAATGTGATTACTTTTCAAATACTTTGTGAAGTTCATAACCTCGTCTTTACTTATTTACATGTTTTATAAACCTGCGAGGGGGATACATGCTTATTACAAACTCTTTTACATACTCGTTTATTCAATATCACAATGTGATTACTTTTCAAAGACTTAATGAGTTCATAACCTCACATTTCAATCTTTTAAATACTTTATAAACCTGTAATACCTGCTATAAACCAAGGACTAACAAGTGTTTTTAAACTATATGTTATCCTGATATATTACATGAAAATATCTCCTTGGGTAGTATCTCCCAATATCTCTTCAATATCTTGTTGGGTAGTATCTCCTAATATCTCTTTGGGTAGTATCTCCCAATATCACTTCAATATCTCTTTGGGTAGTATCTCCAAATATCTCTTCAATATCTCTTTGGGTAGTATCTCCCAATATCTCTTCAATATTTCTTTGGGTAGTATCTCCCAATATCTATTTAATAGCTCTTTTGATAGTGACTCCTAGTATTTCTTCTGGTAAATGTTCCTGGTTAAATATGTGGTTCATGAGTTTAGGGTAATAATAATGTTCTCCATAATAATACTGTTTTCCATAATAATATTGTTCACATTGATAATACTATTCTCCATGATAATACTGTTCTCCATGATAATAATGTTCTCCATAATAATTATCCCTACAATGTAAATATTTCCATTATGATAAATTGTATTCAACTATTACATTTCAAACCTATGAATTTCACTCAACCTTTGTGTTGACCCTTTTTATGCATGTTTATCCCAGGCAATTGAGCAACTTATGGCATGGAGTGGCATAGACTTGAAGATGGCTAAAACTTGTTATCATTCACATTTTATGTATCTAGATTTTGGGACATGCCTTTGTAAAACTCTGATTTTAAATGAATGATAACGTATCTTTTAATAACGTCTTTTTTAGTCGTTTTCTATGATTGGGCCTGTGATTCATGAAGTAATACCCCAGATTAGCTTCTGCTGCTATATTATCAAAATGGGGGTGTTACAGAAATGAAGGGATTAGGTTAGCTTTAGGTGTGGTTTTGTTGTGGTTTAGTTGTGAATGGAGATTATGTTAGATTATGCACTATTGTAAAGTTTGGTGTGATTTTTGGGAGCATTTGCGAAAAATGATGTTGCTGATCTAAAATGGTTTTGAGGTTTTGAGCGACCTAAAAATGTTTTCATTAGGCGTAAAAGTAGTTTTTTGAGAGCTTGTTTCGAATAGATTGTTTTTTATATATCACACACTAAAATAGGACTTAAAACGGCCAAGTTATAACCAAATAAAACTTGAAATATTTTTTGACAAAACCGAATGAATAGTTGCTGATGTGAATAGTAAATTGGGTTTTCGGACACTTTCGGACATTTTTGGACTTTCTAAACACTAGCGAAACATATACTAACACATATATATTGATTAGTATCATTTAAAGACGTCGTTAACATATTTTAGGAAAAACGATAAAGTTACTAAAAATAGTAAGTTTGATAAAAATTTAACGGAACGGACTTAGAAGTTAAGCGATTAAGGTTAGTTAGTGTATTTTGAAAATATGGAAACTTAGTAAATATAGGGGACGGTATTAACGTCCCGAAACTAAACACTTTCCTAAAATAAAAACTTTCTAAAAATAGTAATTCTTGGTTAAACACCGAAACATAACGAAAAACTATATGATTTTATTCCGTCATGATTTAATAATCAAACTAAAGCAAACACACATGGATGTCTTTTGGAGATGAACATATTGTGCAATTTTTGGCATGCTTTCTGTGTTTCTAAGACGCGTTATTATTCTAGGTCGCAGCTAGATTTCTATATCATCTTTTACTTGCGTGATTTATCATTTGCTCATCTAGCTAAGGTGAGTTCATAGCCCCATGTTTTACTACTTTTACTTTACTATTTTAGGGTGAGAAACATTGCTGTTTTTAAACTATAGACACAGTTACTTTACGTTTCCTTTTTCTGATTACGTGTTGCCTAAGTAGCGAATAGACCACTAATGCCCGAATTATCATAAACCGTCAATTGCTTAACTGACTGTACTGGTTAAATAAGTACGAATGTTGTAAATAGATCTATTAGGAGTAGTTATCACTATCCGGGTAAGTAGTGCTTACTAGTTTTGGAGGTCCCGAATAAACGGATATATACCATGTCGAAATGTCAATAGGTGATCTTGGTCAGATACCTTTAGGGCGAGTAATTCTATTTGTCATATAAAATTCTTCCTTTTAAATTGAGCTTCGGTGTCATGAGCTTAGTGCAATAGTAAATTTCTTTTTATGTGGAGTTGTATCTATTATAACTGTCACGTGCGTACTGTGAACTTGTGGTCTAACTTTTAAATTCTAAATTCAAACCTATGAATTTACCAACTTTATGTTGACCATTTTAGCATGTTTTTTCAGGTGCTTAGCTATGGATGTCTTTGCTTGCTTGTTGGTGTTGCCTTGTATTGGACCAATTTTCAAGAATTATTATTATCTATGTTAACATCGTTGTCAAATTTTAAATCCTTTTATTCGCTTCCGCATATTATCGTTGGGCCTATGTAAAACTTTAACTATTTTAATCAATGCAACAATGTTGGATTTTAAACATACCCATAGAGGTCGTTCTTTGTATCTTGTGTGATGTGTATTATGACGTCACGCCCCCGGACACGTGTTTTTGACTAGGCCCCGTTTGGGGGTGTGACAGATTGGTATCCAGAGCCAAGGTTATAGAGAACCAGGTAGTATATTTAGGTCTGGTCTATAACCAGTATATGATCCTACGTGCTTACCTGCTTATATATGTATCTAATAATAATAGCATTTTATATATGTATATATATAAGTGCAATTTATATATCATATTGCCATAATTACTTTATACATCATTTTCTCTACGTTTATCTTTTCTCTACTATATATCAGTATATGAGCCTACTATGATATGGGTTTACCTCTGCCCTGCATTTATCTTTTCTCTATGTTTACGTCTGCCTTACGTATATTTCCTCTTTTTTTATAGAAGTTGTCTATATAATACTAAACTTTTCCTAAGACATTGTGAATGGCACAATGGTCTCTAAACGTTTCCAAAGACACCGTGAGTGATACGATGGTCATTAAAACTATTTCATAAATTTACATTATTCTACTTTACATAACATCAAAACTTGTCACTGTCTTCCGACTCTATGTTATCGTACTATCCAAAACCGAATGCAAGTTAAGCCCCGTCCCTCACCTTTAAAACTCCTGTGTCGTCTCATACTATCACCTAGAAGCATACTGATTAAGTTGAACATGACTTTAACCCGTCACCTTGCAACATTTCATCTTTAGGACACGACTTTGGGGAAGCCGACTTAATTTATCTTTCTTTTACTTCTTTTAATTTTGAAGAGAATGTCGGCATCGAGACGAAGAATGACTTCTGTAGAGATTAACCAGATTGTAGCTCAATGAGTTAGTGATGCTATTGAAGCTATAGCTATCTACGAGACAAAAATCTGCATGACTCACAATCTGATGAATCAAATCATATGACAAGAAATCACGGTAGAAAGGAATGCTAGCAACAAGAGGAAGTTTGAGAACCAACAAAAGGATAACCGTATGCCACGACAACCAACAAGAAACCGGGTGTGACAAGAGCTTATACTATAGGAGCCAACAAAAGGAGGGCTTATGCTGGGAATTTACCTTACTGCAACAAGTGTAAGTTGCATCATGTTGGGCCGTGTACTATGACATGTAATAACTGTAAGAGGGTTGGCCACATAACTAGAGATTGTAAGACATCCGTTGCTGCAATGAACCAGAGAGCCCATGTGACAAATCCGAAGGCTACCATCACTTCCTATGAATGTGGAAGGCTAGGACATTTTAGGAATGAATGCTAGGAGTTGAGAAATCAAAACCAAGTGAACCAGATTTGGAAGGAAAAAGCTCGCAAGAACTCTAGTGTCGTCAAAGACAAGACCAATGCTTAAGAAGAGATCTTCCAGCCCTACCTAGTGACCTAAGTCAAAGTCTTCTTAGGCTATATTCGCATTAGTACTTTTTTATAAATTTCGTTGTATTGAGTGGATGTTTTAAATTTCCTGTTAATGTATGTGTCATGATGATTCTGTCAGTTACACTTAATTTCTCTATTTATTTATTTAAGCTACTCCTTGAATCACTACCATCTTATCAAGTCATTCTGCTGCAACTATTCTTGTGCTATTTCGTAAGCAATTTTGTTGTCATCCTATAAACTATTTTGTCATTTTCTTAAAAATTATTCTACTATCATCTCACAAAATATTTTCCAAACAATTTTACAAAATTACTTGTTTTCATCTTTTAACCTATTATGTCGACGTTTATAAACTTTTGCCATCGTTTTATAAATCATTTCGCTAACCCTTATAAACTATTTGATATTATTACATACACCGTTTGTCAACATCTTATAATTATCCCAATATCACCTCATAACTTATCTGGCTATCATTTAATGAACTAATTCAGTTCTATCTTATAACCTATATTATAGTTATTTATAAACTCTTTTGCTACCATATTAAAAGTTACCTTGTAGTCATCTTACAAACCATTTCGTTGTCACCTCATGAACTATTTCGTTGTCATTTATAAACTATTTGACTTCGTCTTACGAACTATTTCATGTCTTTTATAAAGTATTTCGTTGACGCAACATAAGCTATTTGGTTGTCAACTCAAATTTTTTTACTAAAAAAAACCGGTCAGACCGGGTCGGGTCGAAGCGGCGCATTAAATACACCCGGGTCGGGGCCACGCATTAATTATAATGCATCCTAGTAATTGTATGTTATATTAATGGTCTTATTACTCTATATATCTGCATGTGGTCGGTGCCACATTGTTGGGTACCAAAATCCAGTTGGGCTAACTTTGGTCCAGTAATGTGATCCAGTATATGCACAAGTATTGAAGTATATGCACACTCCTGGCGCGTTTCTACACTGTCTACATTATATATATATTTACTCATTAGAGATGTGAATTTCACTATTCACCTTAAGAATTGTAGCTACGGTGCTAGCTACAGTGACGTGATATTGGACTCCTACTTTGACTCAGTTTTTTGGGCCTCAACTTTGGACCGGCCTATTTTTTTTATAAATAATTATTTTGAGTTTATATTTTTGAAAAAACAGTTTTGTAAAAATGTAAGGTTTAGGAAAGAAAAATTATTTTCTTGATCACTAATCATGTTTAATGATTTGTTTATCCATACCTTAAGTGATTAATCTTAGAAATGGAATTTTACGATTAGTAATTTATAAACGTTTAATTTTATTGTAAACATTTTCACATTTTGTTATTATCAAAACATCGAGAGGTCGAAAAATATAAATAACGTTTTTAGACATTATTTGTATTAACATGGTTCATATCCAGGTAGACCTAAAGAACGGGAACTGGGACCGGAACCGGATTCGAAAAATATATTTGGTTTGGTTCTTGGTTCCTACTTTTTTCAAAATTCGGTTCTCGGATTCATCGGTTCCGGTTCCAGTTCCACCGGTTCCAGACCCTTGCTCATCTTTAAATTCACAGGTAGTCATAGTTTAATGCTTAATCATTTGCAATCTTTCATTATTTGAGTACTAACAACATATACTTTCATGTAACATAAAAAACTTTTGTATAATACTAGCAGGGTACCCGCGCGTTGCAGCGGCGGGTACCTGTGATTAAAGTTCATACGCCAACAAAAAAATGACAAAATAAAAAAGATGATTTGAGTCCGACCCGATTCACCTGTTTTTACCGGTTTTGACCGTTCCTCTTCGTTTTGTTTTTGAACGGATATTACTGGATAGCCAAATCAGTGTCGACTCTGATTTTTGGTTGAAGCCGTTGGTCCGGTTTTCAAAACCATATTTACCATCAACTTGTTAGCATATAAATTTTGTTAAGCTTTGTATAATTTATTATTTTGTACAATGTGTATAATAACATGTATTTATCATTTTAGGGGTATTTTAAAAGTAACATTAAATAGTATTTTAATTAGTTTATACTTGTAACATATGTATGTAGGAAATAAATGTTGTACATTTTGCTTTAATATTTGTATTTGTTAGATAGTTAATTTTGTGATGGATATTGCATTTAAAGATTGAACATTGTGCTTTAGATTATGTATTACTTAATTTTTCTAGGCATTTAATGAAAAGAGAGTGTGGTTTTCGTTTTATAAGTAGTATAGATATAGATTTTCATAGTTTAATGAATAATTTCTATCGTCTACTTTTATTAAATAAAGGGTCGACTTGTACTTATATCTTTGTCGCATTTCTAGAAAAAATTACCACATGTTGTACTAACAAGTTGGCTTATTCCCCGCGCGTTGCGGTGGGGCAACTATGTTTGCGGAACTGTGTACATCGTCTATGTATTTTGAACATCTATATAGTGCATTTTTAAAAAACAGATCATGTTCATCTGTTACGAGTATAATTTAACTAAAAGCTGATTACAATGTACTTATAACTGATTTAACTAACAACTGAGTTCATCCGTTCTGCATAAAGTTTCACCAACTTATTCAATGTACCTATAACTGATTTAACTAACATCTACTACAACCAATTTAGCATGTGATCAAATTTAATCACATTTACACCTAGCAACTACACTCCTGGAAAACGTAAAAGTTGCATCAGTTAAATCATCCATCAAGTTCCATCATGTTCAGACATTTAAATTAATTAAACTAAACCTTAAATATCACGAACAAATCAATCATAACAGAGTGAGTTTATTACATCTGTTCAGCATATAATTTGAACTACCTATAACTGATATAAGTTACAACTGCTTCATCTCATTCAGCGTTCGATCTGTTTTGATAAAAGAGTATATAAATAATACCTATCATCTAAAAATATTACTAACATAAATATAGAAATATATCGAGTCCATTCCATCCATTCAACATATAATCTGAATGACCTATAACCTCTATAACTAACAGGTACATCTGATTCGGCATTCGTTAAGCTAAACAAAATAAGAATATAAATTCTATTAGTTAATAACATAATCGAGATGAATACGCGACATCACCTAACAAAATAAAGAATAATGACACACCTAAACATTAGCGAAAACCATGTACCAAATAATCAAACGAAGTGAGGAGGATAGGTATTCTGATTAAAATGAAGAGATAACGTGCCTGGACTACGTGCATAACTGGATTCAGGTAGTTCTTCTTGAATAGATCGAGTATTTCCAAGGAGTGCAAAAGAAGATTCAGGCAGTTCATTATTAATTGTTTAAGGATTACTAATACCACGACAGTTGAATGTAGTACGCCTTTTCACATTTTTGTTGGCACCACCGTCTAGCCGTTGTGATGTTAGCGAAATGTGGCGAGATACACTTCTGTGCTTGCAGTTGTTAGAAGAAGTAATTTGACAGGTTGATGATGCTGTGGATAATAATAGGAAAAATAAAAGCATGTTAAGAACCAATGATGTTGCATAATGTAACTTTGTTGCCAGAGGTTAGAGCCCAAAAGGTAATGAATGAAGAAACAGCGTTTATGTCTCTGAGTGGCAAAGTTGAAAGGAAGATTTTTTGGCTTTGCAAAGGACTGGTACCTACATCAGAAAAAAGAAAACAGTGTTATGCGGTCGGAAACAAACTCTTTATTACATGTTTTTTAATTCTTAGTTTGTACCTAGTTCACTATAAGTCATGTATAGTGAAAAGTACTTGTAGCTCTTAGAAAACCCTACTGCTCTGCATCTGGATCAGTAGTATTCAATGGTTGTGTTGTAATAGATTTGTATATGAGCACACAGAAGAAGACTGACTTGAATAAAACATTTGTAGAAACCAAAAAGTTGATAAGAATTATAGTTTAAAAATATCGCAATGCTAATACAAAGACACACATTAATTCTTGACTTTTGTGCCTTCTGTTTCACACTCCCTGTTGTTTGAACAAAGAAGCATAAAGATCATTTGCGAGAATGCCTAAGATTTATCTCTATGAAACACTTTTTAATCCCGTTTCCCTAGACGTTCAAACGAACCAGTTGAGTGCTCAATCTAACATACCGCTTTTCCCATTGTTGGCCTACTTGTATTATAAAAAGGGAGGAGCTGACTTGGTATTTGCTATCTGTTAGGCACTTACACAAAAAGGATGGAATCAGACCATGGCAGAGGTGGAAACAGTTTCCAAATTTGTTTCGTAGTGGTAACTCTGGTTTCTTTCAAATTTCTTGAATATCGTTAGCAAGATTGTTATTGTCCTCTATTTACCATCATCATCGTCCATCTAAGTTGAAAACCAATACACAAAACCGAATAGATTCCATCAACTCATTATTTATTCTAAATGATTGAAACACTATATGCATTTAACTCACAACTGGTTTTCCTTTTATGTCTTCTCAAATGGGCTAGACATATTACACTCAAACTGCGTTTAAATTGTCTGTTATTTAAAACAAAGTCATCCTTATATCATGTGAAGTCTTAATAAACACGTTATAAAACTCTAAACTAGTGGTCACTACAAAATTCCCCCTCCCTGTTTGAATGCTCCCACTATCTTTAGCGCCATCATCACACATCAAGGTAATCCTTCCGGATGATTTAAAAGTAGTCATGATGAGTTCTTTTTGCTCTGGTGCAAACGTTATATAAAATAACTTAATTTCTTAAACTTATTAATGATAACATTTGAAGGATGAATCTCGAATGCTAGGCTGCCTGGTCACTCTAATAGCATAAGAAGCCATCTCTTCTCTAAAATTTTCAACTAAACGCTAACTGTATATATACAGACTACACAACCTTAATAGACGCCTACAAAGGTCGTACCTTTTTCTTCACATTTCTTGGTTAGAGGAAGCGGTATAGAGGGATGGTGGTGCTGCGCCATCACAACAGCCGAACAAATCATGACGCCAACCATACCGGGTCATGGCTGGTAACTTTTGGGCTGGCAAATACCACCCAACGCCATAAGGTGTTCCATCTTTTTTTTTCTTTTTCTTTTTGTGTTGATTTATGTATTTAGTGGGGTATGTGTGGACCCATGGTACCACTTTTTAAGCTATGGCTTGAGCCAATGAGGGAGCCACCTAAATGTGGTGCCATAGCAATTTTGGTGCCATAACACTTTTGCTGATGTGGTAGCAATTTTTGGTGCTATGGCTTGAGCCATGGCACCACTGTCAGTGGTTCCGTTATGGTGGTCTTTCCTATTTATGAGTTGATGCTACATAACAAAATTAATTAAGGTATTGACTCGCCTGGTTTTACTCCTTAAAATCTATCTATATATAATATAAATACAACAAAGGATCAGAATCCGCGAGATCAAGAAAACCGGAAGCAGTATAGAGTGTTCCCGGGTCGTTATGTCCCAACGAGGCTAGAGATGGAAAATCGCAAGACGATTGATGATTTGTGTTTGAATGTCACAAGGAATGTGAATATGATTGGAAACTAAACTTAATGAGTAAATGCACATAAAAATAAGCAAAGAAAATAAGCTAGAACAAGAATAAAAACTAGGAATACTTAAAACTTTTACACTAAAGCACAAATAAGCTCAAATAAACTCAAATAAACTTTAAGACAAATCAAATAGGCTAAACTAACTCTAAATAAGCAAATACAAGATAAACACAACAGTACTAACAACAGTACTAACAGTTTTAACTACCAGTACTAACTTGGAGTTAGTACTGCTAGGCTAAAGTTAGTACTGTTAGCTTAAGGTTAGTACTGCTAGGCTAACAAGACTTAAAGAAATAATAAATAAGCAAACAAGCTAAAACAGAAGTTCACCTAACCTTAATAAGCACTTAGTAATTGGAATAAGCAACTAGAATAAACTAAAATGATAAATAAGTTACAAAACTAAAACTGATAAACTCTTAAAATACTTTGAAAAAGGAAAATAAGCTTAAATAAGCTTACCCTTAAAGAAAGTAAAGGAAAATGGTTTAATATACTCTAAAAAGCTAAGGAAATCTGAAATAAGCAGAGATAATAAGCTGATAAGCTAAAATGAACTACCAGTATTAACTGTAATAACTACCAGTACTAACTTAGAGTTAGTACTGCTAGTGTTGAGTTAGTACTGTTCCTAAAATCAACTAGCAGTACTAACTTAGAGTTAGTACTGCTTGTTCAAAACAGCTTTTAACATTTCCAAAAATCATTTTTATTTCAAACTGATTAAAAACAGATCATCAAATAACAAAGTAAAATACTTATAAGCAAATTTTAATCAATAATAAGCACTTAAATAAGCATGAATTGGTCTAGCAGTATTAACTTAAAACTAACAGTGTTAACAAATGAACTAACTAAAACAGTTCTGCAGAAAATAAGAATAAGAGAAACTTACACCACCCTTGCTCAAAACAGGGTCAAACAATGAATTTACAAGCTCTAGCTTGTATAAAACAAGCTAGTGAGAGTCCTTAAGCCCATCCAGAACTGGCTTATCATCCATAACATAAGCTGTGGTATATTTGAGGGTGATATTTGTGATTTTCTCTTAAAACTACAATAACTTTTTTTTCTTACTTAATGAAATAAGCATTTTACGTAAAGCTGCTGTAAGAGCTTTTTGGAACAAAAAACCAATATGATAAGTAACTGAACACTGGTTTATTGATTAAAAACTGCAAACTTGCATTAATCGTGAAGGTTATCAAAGCTGAAAATAAAAAGTGTAAAAAAAAACTGACTTTGAAATTTAAACTTAGATTAAAAACTTAATTAGTTACTAAGATTAAAAAATAGATGCCTCAAAAGGGCTGACAAAAAGCTCTATTTTATAGCCGAATGTATTTACATCTTGCAGCTGTGCTTCTTTGGAGAGATTAAAAAACAAGTTTGCTTGTGTTGTCTGGTGAGGAGAGATCTATAACTAAATCCAGCATTTGATTTATTTTGAGCTTCTTTGGAGATAATATCAGCATCGGAACATGTTTTGGGAATGGGCGGAGGGATTGCCAACATGGACTTTATTACGGTCTGGGTGGGGGTATTAGAGTGGATGAAATGATTTTGGCTAGTAGAGGAGAAGTTGTTTTTGCAGGAAGAAAGTTATGTGGAATCGACATTACCAGTTGTAACTGGGTTTGTTGGGCGGGAGGAAAAAAGAAGACTTTTTGGGGAGTTGGCAGTTTGGTTCCCTCAAGTTGTATTAACTTAATGTGTAATCTCTACCCGGTTTGCAACTTTGGTCCCTCCTTTCTTATAACTTTGTAATACAACTTTAGACTTGGCAGTTTTAGCCCCTCAAGTTGTATAACTTCATTTTGATGACTTTTGACTTTGCCCTTTCCACTCCGTGCTTGGATTTGTTTTCTTTTTGGCTTTCTTTTTGCTCCTTTTTACATAATAATCCTTCCTGCACCATACAAATGCAACACATACAAATACAATGTATTTTTTGGTAGTTTTTTTTCATTTAAGTTTAGCTTAATATGAAAAATATGGTATGTGTAATTAAAACACATATCAAAATCCCCCCATACTAGGTTATTGCCGTGTCCTCACGCAATAGATTATGAAGTAAACACTCAAGAAGGGAAAACTAAGAATCTTGAACTCTCGACTAATTACTCGAAAAAGTAGGCAAAGTGTTCGTCAAGGGAAACCATAAAGAATAAATAGGTTTTGACAAGTCCGTTTTCCACCATTTTAATATGTACACTAATCTATCACTATTTTGAGATTTTCCTTTATTTTTATTTTCTTTTCTACTGACTCGGACTTCCTATATTTTATCAAACACTGGGATCATAGAATAGAGAAGCGTCCATAGAATGATCTATGGTATGTATGACGGATTAATTCAATCGTCCCGATTTTTCATTAGATCCAAACTAAGCAATTAAACAAGAATCATTTGTTAATAAGTCTAAATTGTTAAGCACTCATACATATAACTTGTGAATTTTTAACTCCCGACACATTGGATATATGTTTACATGTGTGTTACTCATTTGACCTCAACCTTAGATCAAATTATTTTCATATCGTAATATCGGAGATGAATCACGACCTAAAGCTCAACTTATTTAGGACCTTGTAACTTGATTTTTAAAGAACCGAAAAAATTTAAACTGTTAGAACTTTTTTTGCAACATCTTTATCATCAAATAATTCAGTTTTTAAAGCTAGGAATGCGTTGCTTAGTTTGAACACCTACCTAGGCCTCGCTCCCTAGTAGGATACCACAACCAACGACCGGTGTTCTTAGTTTGAAAACCCACCCCGTTGCTAGCGTAGTGGGAAATCACATCAACACCTTCTTCCTAAAAATGGCTAAGGATAGGTGTCATATCTTAACCTCACCTAGACCTTTCTTCTAAGTGAGATATCACAACAACCAACACCATAGAAGTAAGATGTCTTAGTTTGAACCCCACCTCGTGCGTTACGCGTGAATGGAGTGGGATAGTCGACACATCTTTTACTTGCTCCATATACTCAAATGTATGCTTCATTGGCATAATTTTAATATTCATGCATTTTTGCATTCATATTTCATTCATGCTTCTTTGGCAATTTAACTTTCAATTTACAGAAAAAATTCGTTTTAAAGAATCAAGTTACAAAATTTGAGCTTTTTCTAAAAACATCGATTGACTTAGTTGAATTGAAATGAGCACGTATGATTAGGCGGAATCTATAAATGATAATGGGGAGAAAAAGTTACCAAGTTACTATATAAAGCTTTAGAAGAATCTTGCCTTGCACATAACTTATATTTAACCTCTATCACTTCATTGTTACTTCATCACGTGATAGCTTAGCCTACAATTGAGGAACTAGGTTAGGGGATCAACACGCCCGATCGAGGTCAAAATTATTCGCCATTTCTAACCATTAGGAAAGTCGAAACTATGATAAAACACTTATTTTATTTTTGAAAATTCTTAATTTTTTTCATCAAATTTTTTTTTTTTTTTTTGTTTTTTGGTAATTTTTGCAAAAATGTAGGATGGTAAAAAAAGGGAGATTACGTGATGACACGGCTCTGCAGGCAAACATCAAATCGAAGATTCCCCCCATAACTGAGAACCTAAAATCGTCCTCGGATGTTTCAAACGGGGGTAACTACGTCAAATCTAAGGTCGTTTATAGTGTGCCAAAGATAAAAAAAAAACGTTTAGTCGATTAGATTTGGATATGGATTACCAAAATGAAGCTTGGAGGATGTGGAAACTTTGATGTTGAAAACACAAGCACAGGAGTTTTTCACCAATCCGGGCCAATCCTAGACTATTTACAACAAAAACAAACACGGGATAATGGAAGAGGCAGACTCCTCACGTAACACAATTTAGGAAAAATAGAAAGAAGAGATAGATGTTAAGCTATGGGGGTGCCTCCCACGAAGCGCTTGTTTAAGGTCGCTATGCTTGACCCGTCACCTGAATTCATTGGTCCTTGGGGAAAGTTTGGAGATCCGGGACAACCATTGGTGGTATGTCCTCCCCGAAGTAGTGCTTAATACGATGACCATTCACTTGAAAGTTTTGGCCGGTGTTTGAGATAAACTCGACGGTGCCATACGGGAAAACTTGTGTGATAGTGACGGTCCTGACAGCGGGTGTTTTAAGCTTTCTTGAGTAAATCTTTAATCTAGAGTTAAAGAAGGAGGGGACTACGATCACCGTGTTGTGAAAACGCGGGGGATCTTGATCTTGGAGTCGTGGAATCCTCTTTTGTTTTTCTTTTGTAGATTAATGAGTTCTTCATAAGCTTCATCACGGAGCTCATTAAGTTCATTCAGCTGAAACTTTCCTAGGGCCCAGCGGTTTTTAGTCAAAGTTAGTATGTTTTAAGGCCCAAGAGTCAGGACCTTTGTGTTCTAACTTCAATTGCAGATGGCAGGCTTTTTTGTACGCCCTTATTGTCGTACTTCCGTACTCGCCACCCCCCCCCCCCCCCCCCACGCCCCCTATACCTTAGATGATATATCTTAATCGAACGCCGCCTCATGTATAAAAACATGAGTGTGCGCTCTCGCACTAGTAGCATAAGGTTTTTGGGTTGGTATTGACACATCTCGAGCTTCCTCTGACCAACCCCCCAGGTACGGTTTTCGCACACGGTCCTTTCAAGAATTGTTTCAAACCACGATGGATACCTCAAACTATATGTCCTACTGTTTGTGGATGATACGCGGTTGGAGGGACGAATATGAGTGACTCCGTATGTTAAGCATGACTTTGAAATTGGTTCATTGCAAAAATGGGGTTCCCGATCATTATGATTGTCTCTGAGGGCACCGAATCTGGCGAGGAGAGATTATAAGAATTTGCAAACATCTCGGGCGTCATTGGTGCGGGGGCGCTTTTGCTTCAAACCCATTTTCGAACATAGTAATCGACGGCACGATGATGTATTTGTTGCCTTTGGATGATGGAATGGCCCATAAAGTCAATGCCCAGGACGTCCAAAGTTTTCACAAACTTGGATGATTTTGTGGATCTCATCACGTTGTAAATTTTTTCCTTGACAGCCTGGCAGTGATTCAGTTTTTAACAACTCTGGCATCTTTGTAAGATTGTGGGGCCCAAAAAGAATCCGGGAATCGTGAAGACTTTTCTTGCTGTTGTAGTTAGCAGTGATGTCTACCGGGTGGGACCTATGGCAAAGCCATGAGGATATGTAATGGGCTTCTTTGCCAAAAACACAACGTCGAATAATTGATCCGCACTGATTTTAAACAGAAAGGGATCTTCCCCTGAATAATGACTTCACGTCTTTGAAGAATTATCTTTTTGCTGGGATGACATCCCTTGATCACAAATTTTCCCGCATGGGTAGGTTTGCGATGTCAGCAATCCATGGAGGTACTAGAATCAAGAGCAGCAATCGAACTAAGAGTTTCCAGAGGAAATTTTTCATTTATCTCTTTTGGATCGAGCTCATTCTTGTGAGGATTCTCTAATCGTGATAGATGATCAGCTGCTAGGTTCTCAGCTCCTTTTGTGTCAACTACATCAAAGTCGAACTCTTGAAGCGAAAGCAGAACCCTTCGGAGCAATCTCGGCCTTAGAATCTTTCTTAGCAAAGAGATACTTAAGGGCGGAATGATCCGTATACACAGTGCATTTGTTCATGACAAGGTAAGATCGGAATTTTTCGAATGCGTACACCGGCTAACAATTTCTTTTTTTTTCCGTTGTGGTTGTAACGGAATTTCCGCTCATTCATTGTCTTAATTGCATAATGTATAGGCCTGTGAAATGTTTTCATGGACGTTTGCCCCAGACTGCACCTAAGGGCGAATCGCTTTGCTGATCGCATTAAGTTCATATGGTTCATTTCCAGTTTGGGTCAATCAGGTTTGGAGCCTCGGTTAGATTCTTTTTGAGAGTGTTAAATGCTTCAATACACTCTTTGGAGAAATAAAACGGAGTCTCTTTTTCAAGCAAATGCGGTCATGGGACGTGGGGCTAATTTTTGAGGGGAAGAAATTCATCGGATGACCTGAATCTTCTATAACAACCCGGTCATGCCCAAGAAAAACTAGGATACCTTTCACTTCAGTAGTCGGGTGAGGGAGCTTGGCGATTAAGGTCAATCTTAGCTCGATCGACCTCAATTACCCGACTTGGAGATTTTATGTCCAAGAAACAATGCCCTTCTTAAACCATGAAGGCCCCTTCTTCTTCTCCCAGTTTTTTAGACTAAGTTGGTATCTTCACACCGCTTATGCATCTTTTCCAAATGGTGTTAGGCATGTTAGAGAAAGAATTCCTAAAAACCGAAAAGTAATCCATAAACTCTTCCATCGTTTTTTTTTTTTTGATCATGTAATGGAAAGATTGCCATCATACATCTCTGGAATGTAACTGGTGCATTGCAAACGGAGCCAAAGGGCATTGCGTCGGTATGGCAAAAGTTCCGTTATGGGCAGTAAACGTTGTCTTTTCCTGATTCATTTGGGCTCGATGCGGGTATTGAAAATAACATGAGGAAACCATCGAGAGAACAATAGTTATTCGCTTTTCCAGCAGCCTCTCGGTGAATTTGGTCCTGAATGGTAGTGGGAAAAATGGTCCTTTCGGGTTGGCTTCATTAAATTTAGGTAGTCAATGAATACCCGGCCATCCCGAACTAGTCGAGTTGGGATCAACTCATTTTGCTCATTTCAACTACGGTAAAACACTTTCTTTGGTAACAGTGAACGGCTTTACCCAGGGACTTTCCGAGATAGGGTAAATTAATCCAGCGCGGTCAAGAGTTTTTCAGCCTTCTTTTTTGATGGACATCGTGGATTTTTGGGTTTAACCGTCTATGATGTTGGACCGCTTGGTGTGTTAGTCTCTTCCCATTAGATTTTGGAGTACAAAACTTCCGGGTTTAATACCCTTGATATCGGAGAGTTTCCCAAGCGATGGCTCACTTGTGGGACTATAACACCTTTTTGGAGATCAGCGGCTGGCTTTCTCCCTACCACTCAATCTTTAGCGATGATGAGGGTACTGTTCTGTCACCCTCTAAAAATGCATATTCAAGATGGGAAGGTAAGTCCTTGAGGCTCGGCGCATTGGATGGTTCATCTATTGATTGTTTACCATCGGTCTTTGGCTTCACATTTCTAAGTTCTTTACTTTCTCAGGATAAATAATTTGCTATGGTTGGGAAGTGTTGATAAGGGTCTTCACTATTCTGAGATAGCTTCAAGAAGAAGAATGTCCTTTTCGGGATCACATTCGGCCTCTCTAATTCCTGACTTATACGAAAGTTATCAGAAATGTTCAGCCTCGATTTCTTCAAGAATGAATCCACTACCCTCGAATGGAGTTATGTGACGGGTGGGTGAGCTTAGGGAGAAAAGTGGCCTCAACATAATTGGTTTTCAAAGTAAGGAGTGGAATTTCCATTTCTAATACTTCCGAGCAATCCTAAAACTTCTTGAGAATATTCCTCGCACGTTTATATCAATAAAGTCGACTGTTTAATGATGTTCAATGGCATTGTAGGCAGAAATTTTTTCGTAATCACCTACTTTGAAAGTTAACGGATCTTGTCATCTTGTTCTTAGGTCATCTCTTCACCGTGTACATCAATCCAAAAGCTCTTTTGCGTTTTTTATCCTTCTTATTTCTTCTTTTTTTTGTTCCTTTAAAGAAGTTGTGAGGATTTTTTTTGTTGGGGGTACCCTTTTTTTATCCTAAAATAACAGGAATCTAGGGTCGGCATCATAGTCAACTACCACAAAATCAGGCTTGGAAAGTAGAAAAGTTCCAAACCTTCACAAAACATTTCGGCATGCCGGTAGGAGTGGGATTTGATTGGTGGACTACTACGAGTCCATCCTAGTTTTGCGTTGGTCCATGGCGGATTAAGCTTTCTTCAAATATGGAGAGTGGGCATTAGATTGATGCTTGCTACAAGATCGGCTAGCTCTACGGGTTAAAAGGTGGGCCCCAAATTTCATTTCAAACTTCTGAAAATCACAATGGTATCAGAAAATCTACCCGGGTCTCCTAATTCTCGGGAAATGTCTTGGATGATGTCGGGCTATTTACATCTAACTGGTGTTTTGGGTTAATTCCAGATCTTTGTGTTTGGTGTTCAAAAAGCTTTCTGAAACATCGGAGGCAAATCTTAGGCATGTGTCTGGAGGGAGCATACCGCGAAGGGGGCTTAGGCTCGATGTGGAAGGGATTCTTGAAAAAAATTTCCATTGAATTTCAAAAGCTAAAATGTTCGTTTCCTTTTCGCGAATTTTCTCCTTGTTTACCCTAGATGGATTTTTATGGTAAAGTGATTTGGTTCTAGGCATGACAAACTGGTTCATCAACTTGTTTACTATTGGAGGTTGGAGTATTTGTTGGTTGCTTCGTTAGGACGGGCCGTGTGTCCTTTGTTACCTCGGTTTCAACATTACACCAAGGAGGTGGAATTTGAAGGGTCCATATTGATGAAACACCACTTCTGGTGGTGATTGCTTTCAATTCACACTTCGGGTTAGCAACAGTGTTGCTAGGAAGAGAACCTGAACTTGAAGTAGAATCTTGGTTGGAATTTACGATTTTGGTGAGCAAGTCGGTTATGTTGGACATTTGGTTTTGCATGTTTTGCTAAAACCGATCATTTAAAAAGCCCCTTGCATAGCTCTCAATTCAGTTTTTGACACACACCGAAGCTTGATGAGCTTGGTAAGTTGGGTGTTATTACGGTGGTTGATACATTGGGGCTTGTTGTTGAACCTGGGGTCGTTGGATTTGACCCTGGTTGTAGCCATTCCCACGGTTTTGGTTTTGGTTCCAACGATTCTGATTGTTGGCTTGGCTGTTGTGTTGCATGGGAGGGAAAAACCGGTGGTGGTCTGATTTGGTTCGCCCACGGTGGCGGACGGTGCGGTTCGTAACCGGAATTTCCTTGGGTGAAATTTGCTGCGGCTGCCTTGGGACCAATAGGATCACAAATGACACCTTATCATTACTCTTTGATTATGAGCTTAGTTGACCGGCAGGTGACCCGATATTGTTCAACCAGTATTGTTCATTTATTAATTGGTATTGATTTTGGTGGTGGACTACCGGTGTATAAAACAACATCAAGAAATAAGTGGGTAAAGTCCCGATAGGCTATGGTATTAACAGGATCACCATCGCTTTAATTCCCTATGGTAGATTATAATTAAACTAAAGAATGCTTTATGCAGATGCGTTAATCATGACAGGATTGTTCATGTCTAGGTCTTAGGAAGAAGTACCGCCTAAGTCTTAAGAATGATATGCCACCTCGAGATAAGCAGCCATTGTAATAACTAATTAATCAAACCAGCATTTAATCAGATTTAACATGGTTAATACAATTTTCTATTATTTGGTTCGTTCCGCTCTTTTGTTTTATGTTTATTTGCTTTAGTGTGTATTGTGCTTAGAATTGATACTTGTCACCATAAACCTGTGTCAGTCTCTCAGGCTGAAAACCCCCCTTTTACCTCTAGTAAATATGTATAACATAGGTTTAACCAGTAATTAGACTAATATAGATAGAATAAAATACTGATAGAATAATAGGTTAACTCTCACTCTTAGTGTTCGACACCCTACTTACCGCGAAGCTACATCTTGACTGGGTACTCTTCCCGTTAAAGTGTTGCCTTTAGGTTAGTCGGCTAAAAATAAATGTAAAACCTGATAATTATAAATAACACCTATACAACGACACATCAAGGTTTTTGGCGCCGTTGCCGGGGATACATAATCTTGATAAGATTATCATTCTTATAATTTCATTATGAGAGACTAGAACAATTTAAGATTATCATTTATGCCAAAAACAAGTCTAATAGGTTTTTATTAAAGATGGGAGCCAAAAACAAGTTAAAGCTGCTCTTCTTGGCGCCGCTGCTGGGGAGTGATTAGTAAGGATAGGAATAAAACCCGTACTCGATGGGGACCCAATCCCCGAACTCGAATTGACTGAGGAATCCCCGAGTTAACCAAGGATGGGGATGGGAATGGGGAATCCCCAAATTATGAAACAGCGGATGGGGCAGGGATGGGGATAACATAAATCCCCAGCTTCGTACCCGACCCCGAACTTTTTAATGTACAAATATATATATATAAATTATTTGTATATTAATACTGCATGTACATGTATATGTATATGTATAAGTTAATAAGTATTGATAAGTATTATACTTGAAGTATATTTGTATGTATATGCCATATTTAATGAATCGACTATTTTTAAAATGTTAAGTACTAATTACATATTATTCAACTAATATTTTTTTCCGAATACACACATTTCGATAACCCAAAAGCCTCGTGAATTAAATCCCACTCGAGAACGATCAACTTTCTGAAATCGAGAGCATAAGTGAAGATAGATAGTTACAGAATTAATGGCGGAAAACAATGGAACATTCATGGAGCAAAACCGAAGCAGGGATTACGGGTATCGGGCGTCACTAGGCCACAATCAACCAAGACACCCTTTCGAATTAAAGGGGGCATTTCTTAAAGAACTTCGTGACAACACTTTCAGTGGCTCAGAACAAGAAGATGCAAACGAGCACATCGAAAAGGTTCTCGAGATTGTTGACTTATTTCACATCCCAAAAGTAACTCAAGATCAAATCATGCTACGAGCCTTCCCCGTATCTCTTACTGGAGCCGTTTTTATGCTTAATTTATAAGGGTGAAAAATCCCCGAATCCCCATGGGGATCTCCGATCCCCATTATGTCCGAGGATGGGGATGTAAATCGATTTCCCAATGGGGATGGGGACGGGGATGGGGATGAGGCTGAGAAACAGGGATGGGGATGGTAAATACGATCCCCGAAATTACCCGACCCATTGCCATCCCTAGTGATTAGTTTAATCTGTATTCTTTCTAGTATTTCTAACCTTTAACTTGTTTAGTGTAAAATTATTAATTCTGATTTCTAATAACTAATTGTTTAGTTTAATTGTGTGCTTTAATTTATTGCATTTTATTGTGTTTTAAATAGTATTCTGTTCTGACTGATCACTTGATACGGCATATCCACCAGTTGGATATGGCGTATCTAACTTTCAACTCAGGACAGCGTGTTGTTTTTACTTTCTAAACGGCGTATTTTTCTTCCAATCATACGGCGTATTCAGTGAACTCGATACGGCATACTGCTATTCAACAGACTCATACGGCGTATTATTGATCAATAGAATACTGCGTATTTGTTATCTGATATAGTACCAGCATTTCGTATTTGGTTTTCTGTTTTGCTTTCATGTATTCTCTTTTATGAAAGCACTTACTACTGATCATCTGTGCTTATTTTCTGGAAACCGTCTGACGAATCGCGATGGTAGCACCTAATCCGAATGGAACTCATACCACACCTTGCCCTACCAATCCTAATCACGCTAAGGAAAAAACCAATGGAGATACTAAAATTGAAATCAGCACGGAGTTTATTATGATGGTACAAAATAACACCTTCATTGGGGCTGAAACAAATGACGCAGTTGACCATATTACTAGATTCCTCCAGATAATTGATCTAGTTAAAACCCCCAATGTCAATATAGAGCAACTATGCGTCCTGACATTTCCATATTCTTTGACCGGGGAAGCGCATCGGTGGTGGGTACACGAAGGAAATTCTAAGTTCACTTCATAGGTGGAGATAGTTGATAAATTCTTCTGCAAATACTACACACTATCCCGTGCTAGTAAATCAAATGATGCTAACGTTAAGGAATGTCACTTAAAATTTATGAATTGGCTGAGCTCAAAATTTAAAAACCCTTGGAAATTTAGCAGTGCAACTAAAAATGAACTTTGGAATTTTTGGGAAAAGGGATACGACAATATTACGCTGTTTGATGATGAAGAGTCAAGTAATGATGATTGTGACAAATCAAACCTTATAAATCACCATGACACAAGTCCATTCCTCAATCCCTACCAAGCTGCTAAGAACGAGGGTATCCAAAGACACCATATGAAGTGCAATGATAATAATAGCAGAACAGAAAACTTCATTCAAAATGATGCACCGCACTCTGGCAATAATAACAAAGGAAACGAAGGGATATGTAGAGTGGATAAATTCGAGGTGATCAAGTACTCAATTCGGGACAACGAATAATTTATGGGAATTCGCACGCTCAAACGCGACTCTTGGGACTAAACTGTTAACGGAGTATCCAGCATCTACCTTGATACCTTTCGTAAAAAGGACAAAGGGTGGACAATGCATCGAACAAAGTAAGAGCCAAAGAAAAAGGTCGAACTTAAAGACCGGCTAAAACAAAAGTGCTCTCTCGGAGATAACCCGGTTATGTTTTTAATTGTTTATCGCATTTAAATTGTTTGAATTTTAATTTTATATTGAGTCTGTCTGCCCAGACATACATACGGCGTATCGAACCCCTTCTGGATACGGCGTATGCATGTCTGGACAATTATCAGTTTTTAATTTCAGTATTTAAATTCCAGTATCTAATTGTTTTCACAGGTTTACATACGGCGTATCCTAGGGTTTGGGATACGGCGTATTGTAACATGTACAGTTGTGTGTTTAATTGTTTGCTTGTATTATAGGTTAGCGAAAGCACGAATTGCACGAACATCTTCTAACTTTTCTGCAGGACCTTGCTGTAAACGAAACCGACTTTAATGTATAGTCTGAAAATACCTCGTGTTGACCTCTCTTGGGCATTCTGAAGCCTTCCTCAACACTCTTCTTACTCAAACACACAAAATGGAAAACCATCCAGAGCAAACTATCAGGGAAGTTTCCTCGTTCTAATTATTTTCCCATATTATTTAATTGTTTGTCTATACAATGAGGACGTTGTATAATTTAAGTAGGGGGATGGAGAATTAGAACGTACTTGTCCTCATTTTCACAAATAAAATGCTAACTTGCCTAAAAATCGATCAAATTTTAAAAAAAAAATTAGCATAACTATTTGTGAAAAATCACTAGATACATTACCTAGCGTACTATAACCCTTAATGTTTATTTGTAAGAATTGAGCCTATCCGTTTCGAATTGCTTACTAAAATTCCATAAAAATATGAGTGTGTCAGTGATGTAGTGGACTTTAGAACTTGGCCTGGTATATCACTCGAGACCTCAATGATGAGTACTATGGATTTAGATGGAGTAACATGTTTGACTGGTAAATTTCAAGGATTAAACCATAAATCCTACATGTCGTAATATTAATTAACTACACTGGTTAGTTAACCCCCGTGTAACCCTTTTGCTTACTCTCATTTTTTGAGTAAAGATACCCCTAGAACAACCTGCTGAGCCATTCCTTTCTTTTTCCTACACCAATTAAAAATTGTTTTGTTTCACCTTTACACCTTAGCCTACCGTGTAGATTAAAGCCTATTTGATCAAATGTTGCTAGTTGCTTTCGTGTAAAGTTTTGTAGTTCCTGCGTCAAAGTGAAAATTTCTCTATCTATGTAATGGTCGGGAAAATTGCACAATGCAATGGGAATGTTTGTAGCTCGTATGTTTTTGCTACTTTCACAATTATGTATTATGTCCGAAAGAAGAAAAGTTCAAGAGAAAATTAGCCGGACAAATGATGATTATGAAGACGGTGAAAATACGCCAGATTTTTGATGTATTGTTGAAAAAAAATATATGAATGATGACAAAGATAGTCGATTCATAGAGCTTACACCGATGAAATTATTTGAAAGGATCAATTATTCGTTGATACGCACAAAAATCAACGATGTAAAGTATTGTAAAAAGTGGCCGATATTACCACTTATTTTGTAAAAGTATGTAAAGTTCGGGATGTAAGGGAAGTTGACCGTTATAGAAATGCCAACTTAGGTTGTCATTGTCATCTATTGATGTGTCGTTGTATAGGTGTTATTTATGATTATCAGGTTTTACATTTATATTTAGCTGACTAACCTAAAGACAACACTTTAACGAGAAGAGTATCCGGTTAAGATGTAGCTTCGCGGTAAGTAGGGTGTCGAACACTAAGAGTGAGAGTTAACCTATTATTCTATCAATATTTTACTCTATCTAGATTAGTCTAATTACTGGTTAAACCTAAGTTATACATATTTACTAGAGGTAAAAGGGGGGTTTTTAGCATGAGAGACTGGCACAGGTTTATGGTGACAAATATCAATTCAAAGCACAATACACACTAAAGCAAATAAATACAAGACAAAAGAGCGGAACGAGCTAAATAATAGAAAACTGTATTAACCATGTTAAATTTTGATTAAATGCTTGTTTGATTAATTAGTGCAATGGCTGCTTATCTTAAGGCGGCATATCATTCTTAAGACGTAGGCGATACTTCTTCCTAAGACCTAGACACGAACTCCTGTCACGATTAACGCATTCGCATAAAGCATCATTTAGTTTAATTATAATCTACCATAGAGAATTAAAGTAGTAGTGATCCAGTTAATACCATAGCCTATCGGGACTTTACCCACTTATTGCTTGATGTTGTTCTATACACCGGTAGTCCACCACCAAAATTAATACCCATTAATAAATGAACAATACTGGTTGAACAATTATCGGGTCACCTGCCGGTCAACTAAGCTCATAATCAAAGAGTAATGATAAGGTGTCATTTATGATCCTATTGGTCCGGGCATATATAACACAACATGGAGAGCTATCCTAGCATCTAGGTTACTGGTTAGGTCTCCCTAGACCTAGTTGAATGATAGGTCGCATGTACAAGCACATAAACAAGTATAAGGCGATAAACATAATTAAACAACAACGATAAATTAAGCAAAGCCGGATTAAAACAAACCAAACATTATAATCTTCATTAACATGGATAATACCTGAGGGTATTGGCCCACAATCATTTTCATTATTACAAACGTGAACAAACAATTAAAAATTTAATAATTAAGAAAGTAAGAATTACACGATGTCTTCTATGGAATTAGGAGTAGTGCTCGACCTTGGCTGCTCTTCTTGGCTTGAGAAATTCGACCTTAGTTGTATACTATATAGATAATGTGATTTTGCACCCTAAAACTCGTTTTTAAGTCTTGTATTTATAGTGTCTGAAATACGCCGTATGGGGATAAGTAGATACGACGTATAGGGGTTGATTTCCTTGGAGTCCACGATAAGATCAAATCAATTAAGATAATTACTATCAATCATATTAAATGCGTATCTTTGACTGATGAACAGCTATACATATGGCGTATTGGTTGTAGTGGATACGTCGGATCAGGAATTGATCATTACACGTTTCTTGTGCTCAACTGGCGCCGATATGCCGTATCTTCATTGCTGGATACGGCGTATATATGCAAAAAATAGTATTCTTCAAATGTCTCCGTTTAAGCTCTAGAATTGCGCCTTTTTGCTTCTTCTTCACAAGTGACTCCATAATTACTGCAATAATAAACTTTAAGCAATTAAGTACCAATATCTTGCAATAATTATATAAAAATGGGTAAAATACGTGGGATAAATGATAGTAAAGTATGACGTTATTTGATGATATCAAATATCCCCCCACTTGAATCTTACTTGTCCTCAAGTGGACTTTAGAAAGATTTTGAAAATATATCCCAACCGAGGTTAAGGATTTTTCCGTTAAGCATTTCTTTCATGTTCAGATCACCTGTACAAAACCAAGCTCCTCATGAAATATGGAAATGAAATCACTCAGATCACTCAACAAATCTAGGATGTATCATTTTAGTGGTACCCTCATTTGCTCAGTCGTGATTAGCTTCGTATCATAGACTTGGCAAGGATACACATCTCCACCTCTAAAGCTAAGGAGTAACAAGTCAAAAGGTAAATTAGGCATTTATTCAAAGGCTTGGGTTTAATCAATCTTATAAGGATAAAGAATGATATAGGGTGTGAAGCTTCAGACTTTCACCAAAGGTCGTCGTCAAACAAGGCAGCTGAGACATGAATACATGGCCGTAACGACAGAATAGACATCCACGCTCGTACACATCCTCATTCGAGTAGATCCTAAGGTTAGTAATCAAGAAAGGGAAGTAAAATGGTTGTTAAATAAAATAAACAAACAAATATATTAAAGCCAACAAATAAGGTGCTGTTGCTAGTAACTTTCCCCGACCGTTCCATAACAAAGACTAGAACTTATAAACAAAACGTCTTGATCATAGATGACAATGACAACCTAAGTTGGCGTTCCCATAATGGTTAACTTCCCTTACATCCCGAACTTTACATAGTTTTACAAAATAATTGGTGATATCGGCCACTTTTTACAATACTTTACATCGTTGATTTTTGTGCGTATCAACGAATAATCGATCCTTTCAAATAATTTCATCGGTGTAAGCTCTATGAACCGACTATCGTTTTCATCATTCATTTTTTTTTCTACAATACATCATAAATCTTGGCGTAATTTCACCGTCTTCATAATCATCATTTGTCCGGCTAATTTTCTCTTGAACTTTTCTTCTTTCGGACATAATACATAATTGTAAAAGTAGCAAAAAAACACACGAGCTACAAACATTCCCATCGCATTGTGCAATTTTCCCGACCATTACATAGATAGAGAAATTTTCACTTTGAAGCAGGAACTACAAAACTTTACACGAAAGCAACTAGAAACATTTGATCAAATAGGCTTTAATCTACACGGTAGGCTAAGGTGTAAAGGTGAATTGAAACAATTTTTAATTGGTGTAGGAAAAAGAAATGAATGGCTCAGCAGGTTGTTCTAGGGGTATCTTTACTCTAAAAATGAGAGTAAGCAAAAGTGTTACATGGGGGTTAACTAACCAGTGTAGTTAGTTAATATTACGACATGTAGGCTTTTTGGTTTAATCCTAGAAATTTACCAGTCAAGCATGTTACTCCATCTAAATCCATAGTACTCATCATTGAGGTCTCGAGTGATATACCAGGTCAAGTTCTAAAGTCCACTACATCACCGGCACACTCATATTTTTGTGGAATTTTAGTAAGCAATTGGAAATGGATAGGCTTAATTCTAAAAAATAGACATTAAGGGTTATAGTGCACTAGGTAATGTAACCAGTGATTTTTCACAAAAAGTTATGCTAAATTTTTTTAAAAAAATTTGATCTATTTTTAGGCATGTTAGCATTTTATTTGTGAAAATGAGGACAAGTACGTTCTAATTCTCCATCCCCCCACTTAAATTATACAACGTCCTCGTTGTATAGACAAACAGTTAAATAATATGGGAAAATAATTAGAACGAGGAAACTTCCCTGATAGTTTGCTCCGTATGGTTTTCCATTTTGAGTGTTTGAGCAAGAAGAGTGTTGACGAGGGATTCAGAATGCCCAAGATAGGTCAACACGAGGTATTTTCAGACTATACATTAAAGTCGGTTTCGTTTACAGCAAGGTCCTGCAGAAAAGTTAGAAGACGTTCGTGCAATTTGTGCTTTCGCTAACCTACAATACAAGCAATCAATTAAACACACAACTGTACAGGTTACAATACGCTGTATCCCAAACCCTAGGATACGGCGTATGTAAACCTGTGAAAACAATTAAATAATAGAATTTAAATACTGAAATAAAAACCTGATAATTGTCCAGCCATGCATACGCCGTATCTAGAGGGGTTCGTTATGCCGTATGTATGTCTGGGCAGACAGACTCAATATAAAATTAAAATTCAAACAATTTAAATGTGACAAACAATTAAAAACATAACCGGGTTGTCTCCCGGGGAGCACTTTTGTTTTAGCCGGTCTTTAAGTTTGACCTTTTCCTTCCTTACAGCTCATCCATCTATAAAGACCCTGTTGATTATGCTAAAGGCAAGCTTAACGCTTTTAAAAACTAGTTTTTCTTCCCCGACCCTTAAAGTAACTTTTCTTTTATAGACGTCCATCTTGACATGGGCAGTGGACAGGAATGATCTCCCGAGGATCAAAGGAACATCGTTATCCTCAGGTATCTCCAAGATGACAAAGTTAATGGGGAAAATAAATTTGCTAATACTAACTAGCACATTAGCGGCAATGCCTTTTGGTTGCTTTATGGTTCTATCGGCCAATTCAATGGTCATCCTAGTGTGAGACAAATCACCTAGACAAGGGTTGGTATAGGTAGAGAATGGCATAACACTCACACTAGCTCCCAGGTCAACGAGGGCTTCATCAAAACAAATGTTATTAATTAAACAAGGTAAGGTAAAGCTCCCTGGATCTTTTTCTTTCTGCGGTAGTGTGTCATCATAAGCATCTAGAATATTTGCTCTATATACCTCCTTTAAACCATCACAGCAGTAGTTATGCAGTCGCCTTGGGAAGGGGACTGCTTCAGGAAACATGACTGATTATATCAAAACATAAAGATATGGCGTATCAGCGTCACCTCAGCACCAGAAATGCGTAATGATCAATTCCAGATTTGGCGTATCCACTACAACCAATACGCCGTATGCACAGCTGTTCATCAGTTAAAGATACACATTTAATATGATTGATGGTAATTATCTTAATTGATTTGATCTTATCGCGGACACCAGAGAAATGAACCCCTATACGCCGTATCCACTTATCCCCATACGGTGTATCCAGGCGTATTTCAGACACTATAAATACAAGACTCAAAAACGAGTTTTAGTGTGCAATATCACATTCTCTGTATAGTATACAACTAAAGTTAAATTTTTCAAGCCAAGAAGAGCAGCCAAGGTCGAGCACTACTCCTGATTCCATAGAAGACATCATGTAATTTTTACTTTCTTAATCATTCGATTTTTAATTGTTTGATCACGTTTGTAATAATGAAAATGATTGTGGGCTAATACCCTTGGGTATTAGCCATGTTAATGAAGATTATAATGTTTGGTTTGTTTTAATCTGGCTTTGCTTAATTTATCGTTGTTATTTAATTATGTTTATCGCCTTATACTTGTTTATGTGCTTTTACATGTGACCTATCATTCAACTGGGTCTAGGGAGACCTAACCAGTAACCTAGATGCCGGAATAGCTCTTCATGTTGTGTTCTATATGCCCGGACCAATAGGATCACAAATGACAGCTTATCATTACTCTTTGATTATGAGCTTAGTTGACCGTCAGGTAACCCGATATTGTTCAATCAGTATTGTTTATTTATTAATTGGTATTGATTTTGGTGGTGGACTACCGGTGTATAAAACAACATCAAGCAATAAGTGGGTAAAGTCTCGATGGGATAGGGTATTAACAGGATCACCACTGGTGTAATTCCCTATGTTAGATTATAATTAAACTAAAGGATGCTTTATGCGGATGCGTTAATCATGACATGATTGTTCATGTCTAGGTCTTAGGAAGAAGTACCGCCTAAGTCTTAAGAATGATATGCCGCCTCGAGATAAGCAGCCATTGCACTAATTAATCAAACCAGAATTTAATCAGATTTGACATGGTTAATACAATTTTCTATTATTTGGCTCATTTCGCTCTTTTGTCTTGTGTTTATTTACTTTAGTGTGTATTGTTCTTAGAATTGATATTTGTCACCATAAACCTGTGCCAGTCTCTCAGGCTGAAAACCCCCTTTTTACCTCTAGTAAATATGTATAGCATAGGTTTAACCAGTAATTAGACTAATCTAGATAGAATAAAATACTGACAGAATAATAAGTTAACTCTTACTCTTAGTGTTTGACACCCTACTTACCACGAAGCTACATCTTGACCGGGTACTCTGCCCGTTAAAGTGTTGTCTTTAGGTTAGTCGGCTAAATATAAATGTAAAACTTGATAATCATAAATAACACCTATACAACGACACATCAAGGTTTTTGGTGTCGCTGCCGGGGAGTGAAGTTGTTTAATTCTTATTTGTTAGTGTTTTAGTTTAGTTTAAATTGCATATTTGTGTGTTTGTTTGTGTGTTTGATTTCCTGCACTGTATATTTTGCATATTGTGTGTTTGTGTGCATTGTTACAGCCTGCTGTAACATTCTGAGTTGAATACTCAATACGGCGTATTCATCTTCTTGGACTTACGGCGTATAAATTTTTCTCTTAACCAAATACAGCGTATTCGACTCTATCATCAATACGGCGTATTCAGTTTACTAAATATGGCGTATTAGGCTATTTGACCATTTTCTTTCCTAGCTATTTATTTTTTAGGTTAAAAAATGGGACCAACCCCAATATCACTATGGAGGAATACATCAGACTTCAAGAGGAGAAAGCTCGATGTCGGGGTGAGACGTTTAATTGGCAAACTGCCACGTACGGTAAGATGGAATATTGTGAAGACGAGGACGACTACTTTACAAACTTCATAACCAAATTTCCAGCCATAGTCCTGGATCAATAAATTAACATCCGATGGAACAGCCAATTCATGTGGACCCAAAGGTAAGTCTCTTAGACAATGAAATTGACTTTAGAATATCGTTTGACGAATCAGATGATGAAGATTACATGGTAGTTTATGACGAAAATTCATTTTCTCATAAAATAATTTCTGTCAACAATTTGAAAACGGATTCTGAAAATGATAATGATAAAGTCAATATGCCTTCATTTCCATCACCCGAGCCTACGGTCAGTTATTTTAATGATTTAGACTTCTTTAAAGATTTTGAGAATGAATTTCCGGCCATTGTTACAATGATGCTCTAAGTCCTAAATTAGATCTCTTAAATGATACCTACTATATGTACTCGACAATTTCGATATATTTGATTTGGAAAGATGAAACATCATTGTCCGAATGTGATGAAGAGGAACAAAATGTTTTATACTTTAATGATTTATTTCCTTTTAACGTAATTTATCCTAATGTATTTTAAATCGGATTGGAAAACAATAATAAATTCGATATTGAGCAACCTTCGAGGGATATGTCTATCACACCAATACCTGATGTAATAAATGTCATGCACAGGGTCAATTTGCTATTCTGTAACAAGTCATGATTTAATAATTAAATTTTCAAAACTTGTGAAACTTTTATCATAGAAGCTAAATGTAATATCATGGCTTGTAATTACTTAACAACGGGATGCCTTTACAAGGATTTGTTTGGTGCATTGGCATCCCTTTCGTCCCTTAAATTGTTTTATAAGTGGGATTAATTTGAGGCAAGGTTAACTTTAAGGCTTTTCTGTAAATAAAGTGTTTGCAGGGAGTACAACACGAAATGTCATTTTCATAAATTTTTCTTAATCGAGTGGTCTTCCCTGAACTGTCTACACGGCGTATCCAAACCCCATGGATACGGCGTATTGACCTTCTGGACGTTATCCAGTCGTTATTTTCAGCAAAGTCTATACGACGTATTTATTAAATGAATACAACGTATACATGTATCAATACAGCGTATCCTGGGGTATGGATACGACGTATTGACTTCCTGTACAATATTTAGTTTTAGTTTACTGTATTTTAACGAATACACCAGAGATGGAGTTGCACTTGTTTTCTTATTTGATACAGGAACCTTCTGAAGAAATCGACAACATTGGTGGAGTATTTATAAATCTGGAAATCTCGAAGTGTTGGAGTCTTGAAATCTCAGACGATGTTTTAAACACTTTTTGCTCAAGAACTCAAATAGGAGTATCATTAAAGAAAAATCAGGGAAAGATTTCTGTTTTAATTTAATATATTTTTAATGTTTTTTTATAAAGAGGGTTATACAAAAAAATAATTTTTCATTATCCAACTCCACCAATCAAAAAAAAAAACCCATCATATAAACTTAACAAAGCTTCCAACAAAAAAACTACCAAAAATATCCCCCACACTACACAATTTCACCCAACCTACAAATATCTCCAATTACATAACCAATACAACAAATATATCTAATAAACTAAAATCAATATCAATACAATAACACACACCACAACAAAACCCCCCAACCCACCCACACCCCCACCCACACCCAAACCAAAACCACCCCCCACACCACCCAACCCCAAACCACCCCCCCCCCCCCCCACCACACCCCCCCACCACACACCCCCCCCCACCAAACAACACCAAAACACCAAACCACCAAACCACACCCCACCACCAACCAAACCCACACAAACACCCACACAACACCCACACCACCCCACCCCACACAAACCCAACAAACACACCCTCAACACAAACCAACCACACCACCACCACAACACAACACCCCCCCCCCCCCCCCACCACACCACAAAACACCAAACACACCACCCCCACACCACAAACCACCAAACCACACCACACACAAACCACCCCCCACACCACCACCAAACAACCAAAACCAAACCAACCCACACAAACAACAAACACACACCACACAACCACCCCACAAACCAAACAAAACAAAACCTACAACCCCACCAACAAAAAACCCAACCCAAACACCCCCCCCCCCACCCCACCAAACCCCAATCCCAACAACACAACTACACAAAATACAAACACAAACAACTACAAACAACCCTAACAAAAACCTTACACAAAACCAACAAACACCCACACCCACCCAACCCACAACCCATCAAAACCCACAAACCAAAAAAAAAAAAAAACACACAAACAAAACAACCCTAAACACACCACCCAAAAACCCAATAAACCCCATCAACAAACTAATAATCAACAATCCAAACACACAAATATTATCTAATTAAATAACATACCAATCCCTCCCTCCCTAACCTCCCCCAAACACAAAAATACAAAACCCCAAAAACCTAAAAATCTACCCTACTTCAACTATTTTTTCACAATACACACCACTAACAAAAAACACCAAACACCAAAAAACCCAAAACACACATAATACACACAATTACCAACCAATCAACCCTAAACAATAACTACCAACATTCTACAATATCATCTCCTCCCCCCCTTATCCCAATACCAACACTATCCAACCCTCCTCCCAAATACTACACAAAAATCACACCAACTACCTACCCATAAATCTAAATTTTAATCATTCACCAATCATACCAATAAAACCTAAATTACAAACTTAATCCTTCTATCCCCCAACCCCCTCCCCCACCTTTTAAGCCACCGTTGATCATCATTCAAACCGCTACGATATAAAACTGATTGTAGTGCATTATCTTATGATTTTTCTTATCGCCGGACCCACATGGTAATTAGACTCTATACGCCGTATCCACTTATACCCTACGGCGTATCCAAGGTATTTCAGACACTATAAATACAAGTACTCAAAAAGAGCTTTAATGAGAAATATTACATTCTCTGTATTAATTACACTAAAGTTAATTTCTAGCCAAGAAGTATCATCAAAATTACTTCCAACACATACTACAAATCATACAAAATAAATTTAATTCATAAAAATATAAAAAAAATATATCAACTTAATAACCAACCTTCCAATAAATAAAAATAAATTTTCAAAAACCATTAAAACTCCCATAAACATCCTCAAAACCATAAATTTAAATAAAACCAATTAAAATAACAAACATTATAATTTACCAACATAAAATAACACAATAAAAATATCAATACCCAATTCCAAACAATAATTTAACTTTTCTCACTTACCCCCACTAATTTTTCACTAACATAATATAAACACATCTCCCCCCCAACTTTCACCCCCCATCCCCAAACAACCACCCTATCAACATCAACTAATCTTCCTTATCTAACTATAACACCCATACAAATAACCAAACAAACAATTACAATCAAAATTATTTTACAACCTTATTACATACCACAACCACTCTCTACATATTTAACACACTACCTCTATTTTCAACTTTTAAAAACATTAAACCCCATTCCTATAAAACCAAAATTAATATAAAAACAAAACTATATTAATTAAGTCAATAATGTAGTAATCTTTTAAAACTTGTACTTATTTAATCTTTCAATTCTTGGAAGAAGTACCGCCTTAAGTTTAATAATGATCTGCCACCTGTGATATAAAGCATCCCATTTCAATCATACAAAATCAAACCAGCCAATTTAAACCATAATTTCACACAGGTTAATACAATTTTCCTATTATTTGGCTCCGTTTCGCTCTTTTTCTTGTGTTTATTTGCATTGTGAGTATTGTGCTTAGTAAACTGATAATGTCACCGTAAACCCTGTGCAAAGTCACATCAGGTTGAAAACACCCACCTTTTTACCTCTCAGTTAAATTGCTATAGCACTACTGTTTAAAACCCCCCCCCCCCACCCCACCCCCCCCCCCCAGTAATTAGACTATTCTAGATAGATAAAATTACTAATAGAATATTAGGTTCAAATTTCACTCTTAGTGTTCGACCACCATATTACCGCGAAGCTACATATCTCTCTCTTTTCCTCCTCCTCCGTTGTTCGTTGTTGAGAGGTTATGTAGCTTCGCGGTAAGTTAGGGTGTCGAACACTAAGAGTGAAAGTTAACCTATTTTCCTATTTAGTATTTTATTTCTATCTAGATTATTCTAATTCTGGTTAACCTATGCTAATACATATTTTATAGAAGGTTAAAGGGGGTTCAGCCTGAGTGACTGGACACAGGTTTACGGTGACAATTTATCAGATCTAAGCACAATACACACTAAAGCAAATAAACACAAGACAAAAGAGCGAAACGAGCCAAATAATAGAAATTTGTAATGTAAACCATGTTATATATGATTAAATGCGTGTATTGATATAATTAGTAGCAAATGGCTGCTTATCTCGAGGTGGCATATCATTCTTAAGACTTAGGCGGTACTTCTTCCTAAGACCTAGACACGAACAATCCTGTCACGATTAACGCATCCGCATAAAGCATCATATAGTTTAATTATAATCTACCATAGGGAATTAAAGCAATGGGTGATCTGTTAATACCCTAGCCAATCGGGACTTTATCCCACTTATCGCTTGATGTTGTTATATTACATCGGTAGTCCACCCCAAAAAATCAATACAATTAATTAAACGGAACAATACTGGTGAACAATTATCGAGGTAACCTGGCGGTCAAACTAATCATAATCAAGAAAAGAGTAATTGATAAGGTGTCATTTGTGTTCCTATTGGTACTGGGATATAGAAACACAAATGGAGAGCTATCCCTGGCATCTAGGTTACTCGTAGGTCTCCCATAGACAAAGTTGAAATGATTAGGTCGCATGTACATGCTCATAACGAGTATAAGGCGATAAACATAATTAAACAACAACGATAAATTAAGCAAAGCCAGATTAAAACAAACCAAACATTATAATCTTCATTAACATGGCTAATACCTGAGGGTATTAGCCCACAATCATTGTCATTATTACAAACGTGATCAAACAATTAAAAATCGAATGATTAAGAAAGTAAGAATTACATGATGTCTTCTATGGAATTAGGAGTAGTGCTCGACCTTGGCTGCTCTTCTTGGCTTGAGAAATTCGACTTTAGTTGTATATTATACAGAGAATGTAATATTGCACATTACAGCTCGTTTTTGAGTCTTGTATTTATAGTGTCTGAAATACGCTTGGATACGCCGTATGGGGATAAGTGGATACGGCGTATAGGAGTTAATTACCATGGAGTCTGCGATAAGATCAAATCAATTAAGATAATTACCATCAATCATATTAAATGTGTATCTTTGACTGATGAACAGCTGTGCATACGGCGTATTGGTTGTAGTGGATACCCCGGATCAGGAATTGATCATTACGCATTTCTTGTGCTGAGCTGGCGCTGATACGCCGTATCTTCATTGCTAGATACGGTTATAGGTGCAAAAAATAATATTCTTCAAAAGTCTTCGTTTAAGCTCTAGAATTGCGCCTTTTTTCTTCTCCTTCACAAGTGACTCTATAATTTCTGCAATAATAAATTTTAAGCAATTAAGTACCAATATCTTGCAATAATTACATAAAAGTGGGTAAAATACGTGGGATAAATGATAGTAAAGTATAACGTTATTTGATGATATCAAATATCCCCCCACTTGAATCCTACTTGTCCTCAAGTAGACTTTAGAAAGATTTTGAAAATGTATCCTAACCGAGGTTATGGATTTTTCCGTTAAGCATTTCTTTCATGTTCAGATCACCTATACAAAACTAAGCTCCTCACGAAATATGGAAATTAAATCACTCAGATCACTCAACTAATCTAGTGTGTATCATTTTAGTGGTACGCTTATTTGCTCAGTCATGATTAGCTTCGTATCATAGGCTTGGCAAGGATACACATCTCCACCTCTAAAGCTAAGAGGTAACAAGTCAAAAGGTAAATTGGGTATTTATTAGAAGGCTCAGGTTTTTAATCATTCCTATTAAGATAAAGAATGATATAGGGTGTGGAGCTTCTGACTTTCACCAAAGGTCGTCATCAAACAAGGCAGCTGAGACATGCATACATAGCCGTAACGACGGAATAGACATCCATGCTCGTACACATCCTCATTCGAGTAGATCCTAAGGTTAGTGATCAGGAAAAGGAAGTAAAATGGTTGTTAAATAAAATAAACAAACAAATAGATTAAAGCCAACAAATAAGGTGCGGTTGCTAGTAACTTTCCCTGACCGTTCCATGACAATGACTTGAACTTATAAACAAATGTCTCGATAATAGATGACAATGACAACCTAAGTTGGCGTTCCCATAACGGTCAACTTCCCTTACATCCCGAACTTTACATACTTTTACAAAATAAGTGGTGATATCGGCCACTTTTTACAATACTTTACATCGTTGATTTTTGTGCGTATCAACGAATAATCGATCCTCTCAAATAATTTCATCGGTGTAAGCTCTATGAACCGACTATCTTTTTCATCATTCGTATACATACATACATATATATATATATATATATATATATATATATATTTAAACTATACGTCATAAATATCGGCGTAATTTCACCGTCTTCATATTCATCATTTGTCCGGCTAATTTTCTCTTGAACTTTTCTTCTTTCGGACATAATACATAATTGTGAAAGTAGCAAAAACACACAAACTACAAACATTCCTATTGCATTGTGCAATTTTCCCAACCATTACATAGATAGAGAAATTTTCACTTTGACGCAGGAACTACAAAACTTTACACGAAAGCAACTAGCAACATTGATTAAATAGGCTTTAATCTACACAGTAGGTTAAGGTGCAAAGGTTAAACGAAACAATTTTTCATTGGTGTAGGAAAAAGAAAGGAATGGCTCAGCAGGTTGTTCTAGGGGTATCTTTACTCTAAAAATGAGAGTAAGCAAAAGGGTTACACGGGGGTTAACTAACCAGTGTAGTTAGTTAATACTACGACATGTAGGCTTTTTGGTTTAATCCTAGAAATTTACTAGTTAAGCATGTTACTCTATCTAAATCTATAGTACTCATCATTGAGGTCTCGAGTGATATACCAGGCCAAGTTCTAAAGTCCACTACATCACCGGCACACTCATATTTTTGTTAAATTTTAGTAAGCAATTGGAAACGGATAGGCTTAATTTTCACAAATAGACATTAAGGGTTATAGTGCGCTAGGTAATGTAACTAGTGATTTTTCACAAAAATTTATGCTAATTTTTTTAAAAATTTGATCCATTTTTAGGCATGTTAGCATTTTATTTGTGAAAATAAGGATAAGTACGTTCTAATTCTCCATCCCCCCACTTAATTTATACAACATCCTCGTTGTATAGATAAACAGTTAAATAATATGGGAAAAGAATTAGAACGAGGAAACTTCCCTAATAGTTTGCTTCGGATAGTTTTCCATTTTGAGTGTTTGATCAAGAAGAGTGTTGACGAGGGCTTCGGAATGCCCAAGAGAGGTCAACACGAGGTATTTTCAGACTATACATTAAAGTCAGTTTCGTTTACAGCAAGGTCATGCAGAAAAGTTAGAAGACGTTCGTACAATTCGTGCTTTCGCTAACCTACAATACAAGCAAACAATTAAGCACACAACTATACAGGTTACAATACGCCGTATCCCAAACCCTAGGATACGCCGTATGTAAACCTGTGAAAATAATTAAATACTGGAATTTAAATACTGAAATTAAAAACTAATAATTGTCCAGACATGCATACGCCGTATCTAGAGGGGTTTGATACGCCGTATGTATGTCCGGGCAGGCAGACTCAAAATAAAATTAAAATTCAAACAATTTAAATGCGACGAACAATTAAAAACATAACCGGGTTGTCTCTCGGGGAGCACTTTTGTTTCAGTCGGTCTTTAAGTTTGACTTTTTCCTTCCTTACGGCTCATTCATCCATAAAGACCCTCTTGATTATGCTAGAGGCAGGCTTAACGCTTTTAAAAACTAATTTTTCTTCCCTGACCCTTAAAGTAACTTTTCTTTTATAGATGTCGATCTTGACATGGGCAGTGGACAGGAATAATCGCCCGATGATCAAAGGAACATCGTTATCCTGGGTATGTCCAAGATGACAAAGTCAATAGGGAAAACAAATTTGCCAATCCTAACTAGCACATTTGTGGCAATGCCTTTTGGTTGCTTTATGGTTCTATCGGCCAATTCAATGGTCATCCTAGTGTGAGACAATTCACCTAGACCAAGGTTGGTATAGGTAGAGAATGGCATAACACTTACACTAGCTCCTAGGTCAACGAGGGCTTTATCAAAACAAATGTTATTAATTAAAAAAGGTAAGGTAAAGCTCCCTGGATCTTTTTCTTTCTAAGGCAGTATGTCATCATAGGCATCTAGAATATTTGCTCCATGTGCCTCCTCATTACAGTAGTAGTTGTGCAGTTCCCTTGGGAAGGGGACTATTTCGAGAAACATGAATCTGTGTTGTGATCCCGATATGGCGTATGGACCATGTTCCATATGGCGTATCTCAAATAAATCAGTTGTAGTAGTTGAGATCGATTTCACTTAGTCTCTCAGATTTGTTTCTGTAGAGCCAAGTAGACTTCCGAACCCCCTTTCTTGTAATACTTTACTCATTTGTCTGATTTGTAGTTCCAAGGTTTTTATCGATGCTCCTTGATTTCGTATTGATTCATCGGTAGAAGCTCGGATTTCTTTGATGATGTTTGAGTTCTCTTCGTGCCTCTTAGCTAATTCGGCCATGAATTTGGCCAGTGATTCTTCCATAGTTTCTCTTCGAGTAGGGTACAAAGAATTTCTGTTATTGCGTTGGTAGAATCCTGGTCCTGGTGCTTTGTATTGTCCTCCAGGTGGATAGGGTGCACTAAACTATGTATAGTATGCTTCTTTTAGAGTTTTTCCTTCTTCCTTCTGTGGACAATCCTTTGTATAGTGTGGTCCCTTGCATAGTTCGCATCCGACCTGAGAAGCGTATACTTTCTCATTAACCTTCTTTATTTCCCGTCTGAGATTGTTGAGTTGGGCTTGGATAGCAGCAAGCCTGTCAAAAGTTTTAGTACTTTTGGTTCTTGAAGATGTTCCATTGTGCCATTTCTGGGAGTATTCAACCATTTCTTGGATGGTTGTTTTAGAAGCAACAACAGTTTTTGAAGGTATGTCACCCTTTGAGTCCAGGATTTGTCGAGTTGGGACATCTAGCCCATTATAAAACAAGATGACTTCCTACATGTCAGTTAGGTAATGTTGAGGACACTTCATTAGCAGTTCTTTAAATCTTTCCCATGCACGGAAAAGGTTTTCATCGAGTTTCTGCTGGAAGTTGTTAATTTCCTCCATTTTCTTTGCAATGCGGGCATGTGGACAATATTTATTTAGAAACTTAGTTTTGAGAACTTCCTAGATTGTAATCGAGCCTGATGGTTGTCCTTATGCTTGCAGCTCCAGTACGAGATACGAGGAAGGCTCGTAGCATGATTTGATCTTGAGTTAATTTTGGGATGTGAAATAAGTCAACAATCTCGAGAACCTTTTCGATGTGCCCGTTTGCATCTTCTTGTTTCGAGCCACTGAAAGTGTTGTCATGAAGTTCTTTAAGAAATTGCCCATTTAATTCGAAAGGGGTGTCTTGGTTGATTGTGGGCCTAGTGACGCCTGACCCGTAATCCTCTCGGGTTTTGCTTATGTATTGTTCCATTGTTTCCGCCATTATTTCTGTAACTTCTTCTTTTATATGCTCTTCGATTTTAGAAAGTTGATCGTCCTCCGGTGGATTTAATTCCATAAGGCTTGGGTTATTGAAAAGCTTCCTTCTTGAGCGGAGTACTCGTTCAGGGTTTTCGAGAGGTGAGAGTAGTTCTTTAGTAGAGCTTCATGTCATGCACCACCTGAAACAGAGAATTAATCAGTAGGATATGCTCTTACGAGATGGAATACAGAAATTTAAACACGGAAATCAATTCTTAGTTCTGTATACTGTATCAGATGACCGATACACCGTATTCTATTGACAAGTAATACGTCGTATGAATCTGTTGAAAAGCAGTACGCCGTATCGAGTTCACTGAATACGCCGTATGTTTGGAAGAACAAATACGCCGTTTAGACAGTAAAAACAACACGCTGTCCTAAGTAGAAAGTTAGATACGCTGTATCTAACTGGTGGATACGCCGTATCAAGTGATCAGTTAGAACATAATACTATATAAAATATAATTAAATGCAATAAATTAAAGCACACAATTAAACTAAACAATTAACTGTTAGAAATCAGAATTAATAATTTTACACTAAACAAGTTAAAGGTTAGAAATACTAAAAAGAATAAAGATTAAACTAATCACTCCCCGGCAACGACGCCAAAAACCTTGATGTGTCGTTGTATATGTGTTATTTATGATTATCAGGTTTTACATTTATATTTAGCCGACTAACCTAAAGACAACACTTTAACGGGCAGAGTACCCGGTCAAGATGTAGCTTCGCGGTAAGTAGGGTGTCGAACACTAAGAGTGAGAGTTAACCTATTATTCTATCAGTATTTTATTCTATCTAGATTAGTCTAATTACTGGTTAAACCTATGCTATACATATTTACTAGAGGTAAAAGGGGGGTTTTCAGCCTGAGAGACTGGCACAGGTTTATGGTGACAAATATCAATTCTAAGCACAATACACACTAAAGCAAATAAACACAAGACAAAAGAGCGGAACGAGCCAAATAATAGAAAACTGTATTAACCATGTTAAATCTGATTAAATGCTGGTTTGATTAATTAGTGCAATGGCTGCTTATCTCGAGGCGGCATATCATTCTTAAGACTTAGGCGGTACTTCTTCCTAAGACCTAGACACGAACAATCCTGTCACGATTAACGCATCCGCATAAAGCATCCTATAGTTTAATTATAATCTACCATAGGGAATTAAAGCAGTGGTGATCCTGTTAATACCCTAGCCCATCGGGACTTTACCCACTTATTGCTTGATGTTGTTTTATACACCGGTAGTCCACCACCAAAATCAATACCAATTAATAAATGAACAATACTGGTTGAACAATTATCGAGTCACCTGCCGGTCAACTAAGCTCATAATCAAAGAGTAATGATAAGGTGTCATTTGTGATCCTATTGGTCCGGGCATATAGAACAACATGGAGAGCCATCTCGACATCTAGGTTACTGGTTAGGTCTCCCTAGACCCAGTTGAATGATAGGTCGCATGTACAAGCACATAAACAAGTATAAGGCGATAAACATAATTAAACAACAATGATAAATAAATCAAAGCCGGATTAAAACAAACCAAACATTATAATCTTCATTAACTTGGCTAATACTCGAGGGTATTAGCTTAAAATCATTGTCATTATTACAAACGTGATCAAACAATTAAAAATCGAATGATTAAGAAAGTAAGAATTACACGATGTCTTCTATTAAATTACGAGTAGTGCTCGACCTTGGCTGCTCTTCCTGGCTTGAGAAATTCGACCTTAGTTGTATACTATACAGAGAATGTGATATTGCACACTAAAACTTTTTTTGAGTCTTGTATTTATAGTATCTGAAATACGCCTGGATACGCCGTATGGGGATAAGTGGATACGGCGTATAGGGTTTAATTTCCTTCTTGTCCGCGATAAGATGAAATCAATTAAGATAATTACCATCAATCATATTAAATACGTATCTTTGACTGATGAACAGCTGTGTATACGGCGTATTGGTAGTAGTGGATACATCGGATCGGGAATTGATCATTACGCGTTTCTTGTAGTGAGTTGGCGCTGATACGTTGTATATTCATTGCTGGATACGGCGTATAGGTGTAGAAAATAGTATTCTTCAAATGTCTTCGTTTAAGCTCTAGAATTGCGCCTTTTTGCTTCTTCTTCACAAATGACTCCATAATTACTGCAATAAGAAACTTTAAGCAATTAAGTGCCAATATCTTGCAGTAATTATATAAAAGTGGGTAAAATACGTGGGATAAATGATAGTAAAGTATGACATTATTTGATGATATCAGTCATTAAGGGATGCAAACTAGAAATAGAAGGTCACGTGTTTGATATAAATTTTATACCATTTGGAAGCGGGAGTTTCGATATGATCATAGGAATGGATTGGTTGTCTTACCATAAGGCTGAGATAATTTTTCATGAGAAAGTAGTTAGAATACCACTACTGAACGGCAAAGTACTTAGAGTTATTGGAGAAAGACCGGAAGAGAAAGTGAGACACCTAAGGAGTGCTAGGACTAAGGAACAAAAGTAAGAAGAGATTATGGTGGTTAGAGACTATCCCGAAGTATTTTTGGATGATCTATCAGGATTACCACCTAATTGAGCAATCAAATTGCATATTGAGTTAGTCCCTGGAGTAATACTGGGCACGAAATCTCCCTATCGATTGGCACCTTCTGAAATGGAGGAATTGTCGGGTCAACTCAAGGAACTCCAAGACAAAGGTTTCATTCGACCAAGCTTGTCGCCTTGGGGAGCACCGGTATTGTTTGTGAAGAAAAAAGATGGTTCCTTTAGGATGTGTATTGATTATAGAGAACTGAATAAGTTGACCATTAAGAACCATTATCCACTCCCTAGGATAGACGATCTATTCGATCAACTTCAAGGATCACAATACTTCTCTAAAATAGATCTTAGGTCCGGATACCACCAGCTGAGAGTGCATGAGGATGACATTCTAAAGACCGCGTTTAGAACTCGTTATGGACATTTCGAGTTCACAGTAATGCCATTTGGTTTGACAAACGCACCAGCGGTATTTATGGATCTAATAAACCGAGTATGTAGGCCGTATCTAGACAAGTTTGTGATAGTGTTCATTGATGATATTTTGGTTTATTCTAAGTCCCGGGAAGAGCATGAAGTGCACCTAGGGTTAGTCTTAGAAATGTTTAAGAAAGAGAAACTATATGCTAAGTTTTCCAAGTGTGAATTCTAGTTATGAGACGTATAGTTTTTTGGACATGTGATTAATAAAGATGGTATTCATGTAGACCCTAGTAAGATTAAAGCTATAAAGAATTGGGAAGCCCCTAGAGCTCCGTCTGAAGTTCATTCATTCTTAGGATTGGCAGGGTATTACCGTAGATTCATTAAGAACTTTTCTAAGATAGCTAAGTCGCTTACTGTCTTGACTCAGAAAATTAAGACCTTTGATTGGGGTGAAGAGTAAGAGAATGCATTTCAAACTTTGAAGGATAAGTTGTGTAATGCACCTGTTCTAGCTCTCCTCGATGGACCAAATGACTTTGTGGTATATTGTGATACGTCTGGCTTAGGATTAGGTTGTGTGTTGATGCAAAGAGGTAAGGTTATAGCATATGCGTCTAGGCAGTTTAAAATTCATGAGAAGAATTACACCACCCATGATTTGGAACTAGGTGCGGTTATGTTTGCCCTTAAAATCTGGAGACATATCTGTATGGGACAAAGAGTGTCATATATACTGATCATAAGAGTCTCCAACACATCTTTAGTCAGGAGGAACTGAACATGCAACAGCGTCGCTGGATAGAGCTTTTTAGTAATTATGAATTTGAAATTCGCTACCATCCTGGTAAGGCAAATGTAGTAGTTGATGCAGTGAGTAAGAAAGAGAGAGGGAAACCTAAGAGAGTTCAAGGTATGAATATAACCCTTTAGTAGAGGATCAAGGATAAGATACTGGCAGCACAGAAAGAGGCATGTGATGAGTCTGCGGGATTGCAGAAAGGTTTAGATGAGATGATAGAACATAGGAGTGATGGAGCTTTGTACTAACTGGATCGAATATGGGTTCCTTTAAAGAGTGGCGTGAGAACCCTGATAATGGACGCAACCCATAAGTCGAAGTATTATGTACACCTAGGAGCCGACAAGATGTATTACGACCTTAAAGATAGGTATTGGTGGCCGGGAATAAAGAAAGATATAGCGTGTGGAGTCTGATAGAACTCCTTAGATCGTTTAAGCTCAGTTTTATTAGAACTTATATCTAGGATTAACAAGAACAATGATAACAATATGCACAACGGAATTAAATAAAGAACATCAATGTTATTTGAACAAGGTTTTATTACCAAACGTTTCCACCAAGCCTCAAATCTATATGATCAGGATAGATAGTGTTACTACCTGTAACAGGGATTAAGGAAACCTTAATTACCTTGAGGCTACACCATACAAACTAGACGTCAACATTGATCCAGTGTACACACACACACGTTTTTCTGGATATCTAAAACTATGTCTATGAAACTCTTTATATAGAGAGTTCAAGACTTACAAAGGAAGTTAACATAAAGATATAAACAAGTAAATCTTTTAAACATTAATAAATATCTTATGTTATCTTTATCTTCTTAAGGAGATCAAACAGAATCTTCATCTTTTGATATCTTTGACTAAATATTCCATAATTCTCCACCAGCTTGTAGAATTCCAATCTTGACGATTTAGTCCTTATGTTTCATTCTTTTATTTATTTTGTCTCATCAAATCTAGAATCCCAACAATCTTCCCCTATTTGATGATGACAAAACAAACAAAGTCATGTACGAACTTCATCATAAACCCAAAGCTTCCCCTGAAGTTGAGATGTAATCATCTCCCTGAATGAAACAAAATCTTCCCTTTAATTCAGATTTCCTTTGTACCATGCCACACCAAGGATCTATAAGTTGCAACCTGTTAATATTTCTTCCCTTTTTTGTCATAATCTAATAGGGGACTTATGAATGTAAGAAACTTTGATTTCAACCACTTCAAACCAATATCACACTTCTAATCCAAGCCTTCTAACTCCACAAATTACCCGCCATTAAGCACAATAAGAAAAATGAACTTGAGTAGTAGAAACTCACACTAGCAGTAGTAATAATGACTAGCAGTAGTAAAAACCTTCACCTCAATGCCACATGTAAATGGTTAAACATCTTAATAATAAGCTTCCCCTGAAGCCCATATGTTAACCATTTCTTGAATCTTCAATTTTGTAGGCTCTATGTAATGATCACTGATGAAGAAAACTAAGTATAACCAACTTGATGTAGAAGTAGAACAACCCAAACTTGTGTCTTATATCTTGTACTATCTACGTGACTCCAAACTTATAAACAAATCTGTTAAATATAAGTAGATCATAACCTCTTGACAAAATCCTCATCTTCTATGAGACACCAAACAAAAGTGATAGCAAATGTGAGCATTGAGCACAATAAGAGAAATCACACACCTTTGCTAGATTTGTCAAGTCTTTGTCACAACATTATAAGCACAAACAAGTTATCTTTAAAGTCAATTTTGCAAGGCTCGACTTTAAGATATGATAAAACACAAACCCAAATAATTCCACTTCATCATCAAATAGGTGATAAATAATCTTCTTCGTAATCAATTAATCCAAAAAATCTTAAAACTAGCCATATAACATTTAAAATCCTGTTCCAACCGAGATCCAATTCTGTGTGTGTTATCCAATATGGAACCCAGCTAGCAGTAGTATCTTTTAAGCCCAAGCAGTAGTAACTACTTTTAATCGAATAGTAGTAACTGCTTAAATTTACCCTAGCAGCAAAAACTTAATACTAGTAGCATTAAAAATATACTAGCAGTATTAATCATACTAGCAGCACTAAGTATAAACTCGCAGCATTAAGCTTTAGTGATAGCAGCATTAACATGAACTGGCAGCACTAATATTCCTTTGGTAGCATTAACCAGTTACTTGGCAGCATTAACGTCTACTGGCAGCACTAACTTACATAAGCAACAACACTAACCTTCAAAGATAAGGCTAGCCGTATTAACTGCCATTAGCAGCACTAAAACATAACGAGCAACATTAACATCTATACTTCTAATTATCAGCTTATATGTCTGCTGCTTCTTTGTACCTTCAATCATGTTGATACTTGCTGCTTCTTCTCTTGTTCATAGCATCGACTTCTTGTTGTGTCAAACGAAAGCCAACAAACTTCGTGTATTCTTGGCAGTAGAAACATCAACGTGAGCAGTACTAACTTGTAACCACTGTTTAAGGATACCTCTTTTTTTTAAGTATCCAGACGATGCTTTTTAGTGTCACAAAGCTGTTACGAATCCGTCACAAATTAGATTTCTCCTTAAACGAAGCATCGTGTTTACTGTAACACAACATTGATATCGAACCAAGAAACAATTGTTGCCCTTCCCTTGATGTCGTTTATACATAAAAACATACTTTCTGTTTTGATTATAATTAGGGTTTGACAAACCCTAATGTTGCCGAATGTGACTATTACCCAAAACAGAAAACTTGAACCTTCTTTTATTCATAAACTCAACATCAAACACACTTTGTAGATCCTAGATCAAGAGCCTCATGGCTCTGATACCAACTGTGGAGTCTGATAGAACTCCCTCGATCTCATCGTTCCACCATTTTTCGGCATCTCCACTAAGTGATTTCGAGAAGACGTGTAATCGTAGTACATTTGTCTCCACATTAGGTATTTTAATCCATTCGGTTATTTCAAGCACTCTTGCAATGTGGTCGGTAACATCTTCTCCGTTCATGCCATTGAAGGTGTTGTCCTGCAATATTTTCATAAATTCATCACTGATTTTAAATTTTATGATTTTTGGTGAGTTAGCATGCCCGTTTCCCCCTCTTTATGTCATCAAAGCCTGCCATCGCCTAGAGTTGTATTCTGTAATTACCACTTTCTCAGAAATGGAGTAAAATGTTAGTATGATGCTTAAACGGGGGAAAATTAAACTGTTGTTATATCAGATAACTTATACGCCAGCCGCCGTTCAAAAAAAAAGATAACTTATACGCCGTATTCTATCGATCAGTAATACGCCGTATGAGTCTGTTGAATAGCAGTACGCCATATTAAGTTCACTGAATGCGCCGTATGTTTGGAAGAAGTTAGATATGCCGTATCCAACTGGTGGATACGCCATATCAAGTGATCAGTCAGAACAGAATACTATATAAAACACAATTAAATGCAATAAATTAAAGCACACAATTAAACTAAACAATTAGCTGTTAGAAATCAGAATTAATAAAGATTAAACTAATCACTCCCTGGCAACAACGCTAAAAACCATATTGTGTCGTTGTATAGGTGTTATTTATGATTATCAGGTTTTGCATTTATATTTAGTCGACTAACCTAAAGACAACACTTTAACGGGCAGAGTACCTGGTCAAGATGTAGCTTCGTGGTAAGTAGGGTGTCGAACACTAAGAGTGAGAGTTAACCTATTATTCTATCAGTATTTTATTCTATCTAGATTAGTCTAATTACTGGTTAAACATATGCTATACATATTTACTAAAGGTAAAAGGGGGGTTTTAAGCCTGAGAGACTGACACAGGTTTATGGTGACAAATATCAATTCTATGCACAATACACACTAAAGCAAATAAACACAAGACAAAAGAGCGGAACGAGCCAAATAATAGAAAACTGTATTAACCATGTTAAATCTAATTAAATGCTGGTTTGATTAATTAGTGCAATGGCTGCTTACTTTGAGGCGGCATATCATTCTTAAGACTTAGGCGGTACTTCTTCCTAAGACCTAGACACGAACAATCCTATCACGATTAACGCATCCACATAAAGCATCCTATAGTTTAATTATAATCTACCATAGGGAATTAAAGCAGTGGTGATCCTGTTAATACCCTTGCCCATCGTGACTTTACCCAATTATTGCTTGATGTTGTTTTATACACCGGTAGTCCACCACCAAAATCAATACCAATTAATAAATGAACTATACTGGTTGAACAATTATCGGGTCACCTGCCGGTCAACCAAGCTCATAATCAAAGAGTAATGATAATGTGTCATTTGTGATCCTTTAGGCCCGGGCATATAGAACACAACATGGAGAGCCATTTTGGCATCTAGGTTACTGGTTAGGTCTCCCTAGACCTACTTGAATGATAGGTCGCATGTACAAGAACATTAAAAAGTATAAGGCGATAAACATAATTAAACAACAACGATAAATTAAGCAAAGCCAGATTAAAACAAACCAAACATTATAATCTTCATTAACATGGCTAATACCCGAGAGTATTAGCCCACAATCATTGTCATTATTATAAACGTGATCAAACAATTAAAAATCAAATGATTAAGAAAGTAAGAATTACACGATGTCTTCTATGGAATTAGAAGTAGTGCTCGACCTTGGTTGCTCTTCTTGGCTTAAGAAATTCGACTTTAGTTGTATACTATACAAAGAATGTGATATTGCACACTAAAACTCGTTTTTGAGTCTTGTATTTATAGTGTCTAAAATATGCCTGGATACGCCGTATGGGGATAAGTGGATACGGCGTATAGGGGTTAATTTCCTTGGAGTCCATGATAAGATCAAATTAATTAAGATAATTACCATCAATCATATTAAATGCGTATCTTCGACTGATGAACAGCTGTGCATACGGTGTATTGGTTTTAATGGAAACGCCGGATCGGGAATTGATCATAACGCGTTTCTTGTGCTGAGTTGGCGCTGATACGCCGTATCTTCATTGCTGGATACGGCGTATAGGTGCAGAAAATAGTATTCTTCAAATGTCTTCGTTTAAGCTCTAGAATTACGCCTTTTTGCTTCTTCTTCACAAGTGATTCCATAATTACTGCAATAATAAACTTTAAGCAATTAAGTACCAATATCTTGCAATAATTATATAAAAGTTGGTAAAATACGTGGGATAAATGATAGTAAAGTATGACGTTATTTGATGATATGAAATATCCCCCCATTTGAATCCTACTTGTCCTTAAGTAGACTTTAGAAAGATTTTGAAAATGTATCCTAACCGAGGTTAAGGATTTTTCCGTTAAGCATTTCTTTCATGTTCAGATCACTTGTACAAAACCAAGCTCCTCATGAAATATGGAAATGAAATCACTCTGATCACTCAACTAATCTAGGGTGTATCATTTTAGTGGTACGCTCATTTGCTCAGTCGTGTTTAGCTTTGTATCATAGGTTTGGCAAGGATGTACATCTCTACCTCTAAAGCTAAGGAGTAACAAGTCAAAAGGTAAATTGGGTATTTATTAGAAGGATTGGGTTTTTAATCATTCTTATTAAGATAAAGAATCATATAGGGTGTCGAGCTTCTAACTTTTACCAAAGGTCGTCATCAAACAAGGCAGTTGAGACATGAATAAATGGCCGTAACGACGGAATAGACATCCACGCTCGTACACATCCTCATTCGAGTAGATCCTAAGGTTAGTTATCAGGAAATATAAGTAAAATTATTGTCAAATAAAATAAATAAACAAATAGATTAAAGCCAACAAATAAGGTGCGGTTGCTAGTAACTTTCCCCGACCGTTCCATGACAAAGACCCGAACTAATAAACAAACGTCTCGATCATATATGACAATGACAACCTAAGTTGACGTTCCCATAACGGTCAACTTCCTTACATCCTGAACTTTACATATTTTTACAAAATAAGTGGTGATATCGGCCACTTTTTACAATACTTTACATCGTTGATTTTTGTGTTTATCAACGAATAATCGATCCTTTCAAATAATTTCATCGGTGTAATCTCTATGAACCGACTATCTTTTTCATCATTCATTTTTTTCAACAATACATCATAAATCTCGGCGTAATTTCACCGTCTTCATAATCATCATTTGTCCGGCTAATTTTCTCTTGAACTTTTCTTCTTTCGGACATAGAACATAATTGTGAAAGTAGCAAAAACACACGAGCTACAAACATTCCCATTGCATTATGCAATTTTCCCATCGATTACATAAATAGAGAAATTTTCACTTTGACGCAGGAACTACAAAACTTTACACAAAAGCAACTAGCAACATTTGATCAAATAGGCTTTAATCTACACAGTAGGCTAAGGTGTAAAGGTGAAACGAAACAAAGTTTAAGTGGTGTAGGGAAAAGAAAGGAATGGCTCAGCAGGTTGTTCTAGGGATATCTTTACTCTAAAAATGAGAGTAAGCAAAAGAGTTACACGGGGGTTAACTAACCAGTGTAGTTAGTTAATATTACGACATGTAGGCTTTTTTGTTTAATCCTAGAAATTTACCAGTCAAGCATGTTACTCTATCTAAATCCATAGTACTCATCATTGAGGTCTCGACTGATATACCAGGCTAAGTTCTAAAGTCCACAACATCACCGACACACTCATATTTTTGTAGAATTTTAGTAAGCAATTAGAAATAGATAGGCTTAATTCTCACAAATAGACATTAAGGGTAATAGTGCGCTAGGTAATGTAACTAATGATTTTTCATAAAATGTTATGCTAAAAATTTTAAATTTTGACCATTTTTAGGCGTTTTTAAGCATATAGTTTATTTGTGAAAATAAGAACAAGTACGTTCTACTTCTCCATCCCCCCACTTAAATTATACAACGTCCTCGATGTATAGACAAACAGTTAAAAATATGGGAAAAGTATTAGAACGAGGAAACTTCCCTGATAGTTTGCTCCGGATGGTTTTCCATTTTGAGTGTTTGAGCAAGAAGAGTGTTGACGAGGGCTTCAGAATGCCCAAGAGAGGTCAACACGAGGTATTTTTTCAGACTATAAATTAAAGTCAGTTTTGTTTATAGCAAGGTCCTGCAAAAAAGTTAGAAGACGTTCATGCAATTCATGTTTTCGCTAACCTACAATACAAGCAAACAATTAAACACACAACTGTACATGTTACAATAAGCCGTATCCCAAACCCTAGGATATGCCGTATGTAAACCTATGAAAACAATTAAATACTGGAATTTAAATACTAAAATTAAAAACTGATAATTATCCAGACATGCATACGTCGTATCCAGAGGGGTTCGATACGCCGTATGTATGTCTGGGCGGACAGAATCAATATAAAATTAAAATTCAAACAATTTAAATGCGACAAACAATTAAAAACATAACCGGGTTGTCTCCCAGGTAGCACTTTTGTTTTAGCCGGTCTTTAAGTTTGACCTTTTTCTTTGGCTCTTACTTGGTTCGGTGCACTGTCCACCCTTCATCCTTTTTACGAAAGATATCGAGGTAGATGCTGGATACTCTGTTAACAGTTTGGTCTCAAGAGTCGCGTTCGAGCGTACGAATTCCCATTAATTCTTTGTTTTCCCCAATTGAGTACTTGATCACCTCGAATTTATCCACTCTACATATCCCTTTGTTTCATTGGTTATTATTGCCTGAGTGCGGTGCATCATTTTGAATGAAGTTTTTTGTTCCGCTATTGTTATCGTTGCACTTCATATCGTTCTTAGCAGCTTGGTAGGTATCGAGGAATGGACTTGTGTCATGGTGATATATAAGGTTTGATTTGTCCTAATCATCATCACTTGACTCTTGGTATGTGCTTAATTACACATACCTTTTGCCTATCAAAACATGCCTAAAATGACCAAAATATACCAAAAATACATTGTATTTTTGTGTTTTGCTATTTATGATTATGCAAGTAACGGATATTCACTAAAAGACAAAAATCAAGTCAAAACCGATAAAACCGAGCACGAGAATGAAAAGAGAGTGAAAAAGTCAAAGTCAACCAAAAAGTCAAAGTCAAAAGTCAAAAACAAAGCCAATATCAAAGAAATGTCAAATGGGTCAACCCGCACCCATTTAATTGGCCGGGTCAGTCCATTAAGCTTATTGTATAAAAACTTATATGACTTATAAGTTTTAATACCCTTAAAACCCAAAACTATTACCCAGCCCAAGTTCATAAGCCCAAACCTAACTAACCAATAAACCCATTAACTCATTACACCATAGGCCCTTAAGTTTTTACAACGTTAGTCATTAAGGACTAACAATGTTAGTCCCTCAACCTAACCCTGTTACCCTGTCCCGTTACCCTGTTATAACAAAAACCCAAAAACTTTTTCTCGCCCAATATACT
>BQNB010028472.1:0-20000 GCA_026074375.1 Tanacetum coccineum
TAAACGAGCTAATGGGTTCAATCTGGATATCAAATAAATTAAAACACTAGATTAAAAACAAGTTCTTCATTCATGAATTGAGTAAATTGCATAAATCGTCCTTAAAGTTTGGCCAAATTGCATGTTTCGTCCCAAACGTTATGAAAGTGCAAGGATCGTCCCTGTGAGAAACATTTGGTGCAAGTATCGTCCCTGTGGGGAAACCTTTGGGCAAACCTTTGGTGCAAGTATTGTCCCTACAGGGATAATACTTGCACCAAAGGTTTTCCCACAGGGACGATCCTTGCACTTTCGTAACGTTTGGGACGAAACATGCAATTTGGCCAAACTTTAAGGATGATTTATGCAATTTACTCAACTTTTTATAACAAGAGAAACATAGATTATAAAATTTTCAAACATCAAATGATTAAATATTGTCTATTTATTTTTCCGTTAAAACAATAAAATTCACTTTTCATGTTTTTGTCAAAAATAAAATCTCATCCATATTGTTAAGAGACAAAAATACACCATTGCGACAAGAATTCTTTTATTTTTTAGTAGACGACTTCTTCGATATACATTTGACGAAATTTCTTTTGAGTTTTTTTTGTGTGTTGAAATTTGCGTCGTAAAAATCACACGATTTCACAATTCACATTTAATTCGTTATTTTAGAAATCACGTGTGATTTCATAAATCATATGTAGTTTTAAAAATAAAAAATTAAATGTGATTTTACAAATTACATGTGATTTTCTGTGCGTAAATTTCAACACTTACAAAAAAAATCTCGAAAAAAAAGTTCGTAGAAAGTGTATAAAAGTTCCAATCAATAGAATGATAATTTAATTCTTGTTGCGATGGTATGATTCACTTTATGTAAAAGTTAATTGTTTGTGGAATATTTAATTTTTTAAAAAATGATGAAAACAAGTTTTTTTAGTTTGATGAAAGAATAAATTGCGAAGATTTGTTCATTTGTTCATTTGATCATTATAAAAAATCTGTAATATATGTTGAACTTTAGGCTAAAGGGAGTGGTGACAAGAGCTCATAATCTACCTCAGCGTCACCTCACATTTCTTTCTCCTCTCACTTCCCCTCACTCTCTCTCATCATTCAAGGGTTTTGGTCATCAAACCTCATATTTCCTTAAAATACTCATTTTATACAAAGAGGGATGCTACATCCAAAAAAAGATTCACAAAAGAAGTTTTACAAAATGATGTGGCATGCATTAATAAGGAGATGCTAATCAAAAATGAAGAAAGATAAATGACTAAAAAGATTTTGATTGGATACATGTCATTTTGTGGAAGTTATTTTGTGGATGTAGCAATTCTCTTATACAAATATACCTCATTAAATACCCACACATACTCACAAACCAAATAAAAAACATTAAAACAAAAAAAATGAGCCTAAAAAATTCATACTCACGTATAGTAAGCTGATGACCATTTATGCTTGTTTTTTGCCGATGTCACAGGTGAGGTGAAGGGGTGGTTTTGGCTTTGACGGGTGAGGAGATCACTCATGCATGAGTGGTCACTGTTGAGATTTAACAACTAGGTAAACCATTTACTACGAGTACGCAACGGATAGATCTAGTTGATATTAAGAATTAACACATAAGTAAAGTAAGAAACACTAACATTTTTGTTTAATGACAAAAGTCAATAAACGAGAATCTTGATCTTGAAAACTTGAGTGATTAAATTATCACCTCTATGGTTGCATACACAACACGTCAAACAAGTACGCACTAATGCTAGTCGTAACTTTACGATCTCCAAACACCGATAATGTATGCTTCTTTTACTTGAACCGAAAACCAAACAACCCTTTTATGTTGAACCAAAAATAAGGAAACCTTAATTAGGGTTTTACCGAATTCGGTTGAAGGTGAAAACCAAGAAATGAAAACCTTAATTTGAGGTTTTGTTGTTGTCGACTAAAGGAGAACCAAACACCACCGAAAACCCTAGGTTAGGGTTTATTGTTGTCGAACTAGAGGAGAACAAAGATCACCGAAAACCCTTTAGGGTTTAATAAAAAACCAAGGTGGGGAAAAGAGAAGAACCGAAAATCCCTAAAAGGGAGGAATTCGGTTGAATGTAAAGGAAAAGAGAGCACCGAATACTGTAGGTGTTTTGTGTTGTGAATGAATGAATTATGAGGCTAGGGGTGAGTGCATGGACTCGATCCATTAAAGCCTCATATAGGAAGGACACCTTAGTTCTTTGGGTCTTTTGGAGACTTGTCTTGCGCATACATACATATAATGTTAAATCAATTAAATGTAGGTCTTAAAGTTAAACATATTCCATTTCTTCTAAATTATTGTCATTCAGAGAAACACGACGTATAGTATTTCCAATAAGCCATGTTTGGTTGTCTTGAAGTACGACTAAAGAGACTCTATACATATTCAGGGGCGGAACGAGGAGGGCTCTCAGGCTTGTGATCCACTTGAATTTTTCTTATGTAATGTAAAATTATGTCGATTTTTATTTTCAAAAACCATATAGTCTCGTGTTTTTGTGTTACGAGTCTTCTTTGATTATTATAAAATGAACCTCATGTATTTTAATTATGAGTTTGTTATTGTGCATGTTTCTTGTAATAGTTGGTTAGAAAGACTTCTACGTATGTCCTCGATATGCAGATGCATGTTATACATATACGTAGCTTTGATGACGACCCTATAATCTATGACTCTTTACCACGAGAATGATGTGGACTTTATTTTTACAAAGTTAAATATACGAGGAACAAACATGTTTATATGTATCAATGGAATACTACGTACTAAGAAGAATTTGTCTTATTTAAATGATAAGTAGAAAGAAAAAGAAATTTATGTGTGTGTGAGTGTAGACGACGGTCGTGCATGGACTCGATCCATTAAATTTTAAATCAATTAAATGTAGGTCTTTTTCCATGTATAATTTTTCAAGAGCAAAACATTCTGTGTCAACTTGGTTTATAGTGGGTCAAGTACGACATATGTTAATTGTTTTTTGGATGAAAGAGTTTTACCTCCAGCAAACCTCATAGATTAAAACTACGAGGTCTGCCATCGAGCGCTTATCTTTTTCAGCAGCAAAATTCTTACGAGGCCGAGAAAGAAAGAAATTATGTGAGATAGATGTTAGGTTTTATCCCAACTTCTACAAAAAAAAAACAACTAAACTGCTTAAGATGCTAAAATAAACTCATATTAAGTATTTTTCGTCGAACTAACCAGGTGAGAATTGTGAACAAATCAATAAAGTTTGATTTAAGGCTGAGCATATTGAACCAAAAATCGATCCGACCTGACTAACCGATTGAAACCGGGCCAAACCGAACCGAACCGACTTTATTCGGTTCGGCTTTCGGTTATCTATATTTATTTCGGTTTAGTCGGTTCGGTTCGGTTCAAAACTGACACTTATTTTTTTTTTAGAACAACAATTTTTAACTATCTCACAATATTAATACAACAAACTATCTCATATGTCCTAAGCATGATTTGAACCCACAACTATTTGGTTGAAGACCTTCTCACATAACATGAGATACCATTAGAACATAAGCCATTTGGTCAAAACCGACATTTATTCGGTTTGAACTAACCTAACCGAACCGAACCGAACTACAACATCCACCATTAACGATATTTATATTTAAATTTACAATATTACGGTTTTGTGGTCAATGTTTCTCATATGATTTTCATTATCTTTCCTACTTTGCGGCTAGAAGGGTACAATAAATGGTTGTCAATTTCCGTTTAGTTACCCTTCTCGTACGATGCCATGTTTATCCAACTTTTTATAACAAGAGATAAACATAGATTATAAAATTTTCAAACATCAAATGATTAAATATTGTCTATTTATTTTTCGTTAAAACAATAAAATTCACTTTTCACGTTTTTGTCAAAAATAAAATCTCATCCATATTGTTAAGAGACAAAAATACACCATTGAGACAATAATTCTTTTATTTTTTAGTAGACGACTTCTTCGATATACATTTGACGAAATTTCTTTTGAGTTTTTTGTGTGTGTTGAAATTTGCGTCGTAAAAATCACACGATTTCACAATTCACATTTAATTCGTTATTTTAGAAATCACGTGTGATTTCATAAATCATATTTAGTTTTAAAATAAAAAATCAAATGTGATTTTACAAATTACATGTGATTTTCTGTGCGTAAATTTAAACACTTACAAAAAAAATCTCGAAAAAAAAGTTCGTCGAAATTGTATAAAAGTTCCAATCAATAGAATGATAATTCAATTCTTGTTGCGATGGTATGATTCACTTTATGTAAAAGTTAACTGTTTGTGGAATATTTAATTTTTTAAAAAATGATGAAAATAAGTTTTTTTAGTTTGATAAAAGAATAAATTGCTAAGATTTGTTCATTTGATCATTATAAAAAATCTGTAACATATGTTGAACTTTAGGCTAAAGGGAGTGGTGAGAAGAGCTCACAATCTATCTCAGCGTCACCTCAGCTTTCTTTCTCCTCTCACTTCCCCTCACTCCCTCTCATCATTCAAGGGTTTTGGTCATCATACCTCACATTTCATTAAAATACTCATTTTATACAAATATACCTCATTAAATACCCATACATACTCACAAACCAAATAAAAAACATTAAAACAAAAAAATGAGCCTAAAAAATTCATACTCACGTATAGTAAGCTGGTCACCATTTATGCTTGTTTTTTGCCCATGTCACAGGTGAGGTGAAGGGGTGGTTTTGGCTTTGACGGGTGAGGAGATCACTCATGCATGAGTGGTCACTGTTGGGATTTAATAACTAGGTAAACCATTTACTACGAGTACGCAGCAGATGGATCTAGTTTGATATTAAGAATTAACACACAAATAAAGTAAGAAACACTAACATTTATGTTTAATGACAAAAGTCAATAAACGAGAATATTGATCTTGAAAACTTGAGTGATTAAATTATCACCTCTATGGTTGCATACACAACACGTCAAACAAGTACGCAATAATGCTAGTCGTAACTTCACGGTCTCCAAACACCGATAATGTATGATTCTTTTACTTGAACCGAAAACCAAACAACCCTTGTATGTTGAACCAAAAATAAGGAAACCGTAAATAGGGTTTTACCGAATTCGATTGAAGGTGAAAACCAAGAAATGAAAACCTTAATTTGAGGTTTTGTTGTTGTCGACTAAAGGAGAACCAAACACCACCGAAAACCCTAGGTTAGGGTTTATTGTTGTCGAACTAGAGGAGAACAAAGATCACCGAAAACCCTTTAGGGTTTAATAAAAAACCAAGGTGGGGAAAAGAGAAGAACCAAAAATCCCTAAGAGGGAGGAATTCGGTTGAATGTATAGGAAAAGAGAGCACCAAATATTGTAGGTGTTTTGTGTTGTGAATGAATGAATTATGAGGCTAGGGGTGGGTGTTTATAAAGGCACTAAACCCTAGATCTAGATAAACTAGGAAACCTCTAATTCCCTTCTTATCACAATATCTTTTCCTTAATTATAAAATTGATCCCAAAACCCTTCTAGAACCACCCTAGGGGCCGACTACAATGGAAGCTCCCACAAGGTTCGAGTTTTGTCAATTTTAGTCCATTCGGTTCATATTTAAATAGTCGTTAAGTTAGTTATAAAATATAACGGTAACTAACGGTTATTTAAATTATTACGTGAAGCATATTAAACCTTTAATAATAAGTAATTATATATTAAATGTTTAATAAACGTACTCTTCGTGTCTTAACATGTGTGCCCCCAATAGGCTCACGTATTTCTGGCCGTATAACATGTGTATCCGACTCCCACTTTCCAACAGCTCCCACTTGGGAGTAGGAGTAGCATACTCCATTTATACCAGCAATGGAAACGTCTAGCAACACTCGCATTGCCATAAACTAGAAATACTTGAGATGTTCTTTCAAGAAAAACTCTTAGCACAATGGTTATGTATTACTTGCTATTATCATCCTTTTGTTAAGATACCGTTAAACCATAGATATGGATCCTAACTCATTCCATATAGTTTAACTATTTAGTTTCTCGTTATAGAAGTTAATTCAGATCTACCAAACGTAATCAAGAATCATCTTGAATTACACTTTGGGTGCGGCCACACAATCATCTGATTAATTCTGGAGAGGCGCCAATGGTATCATACTGCAATTAGACAATTGGAGAAACAAATTCTTTATTGACTACAAGTGTTGTGGATACTGCTTCACATCACTTTCAAGAATAGCCTTTATAAGTACCTTTTTCAGGATAGCGTTTGACTTATAATCAAAAAGTGATATCCACACATACAGAACTAGCTTGCATCTCAAGTCTAAGGATGACTTATTTAACCATATTTGATATCTTACTCATGACGAGGATCCAAAAGTAAATATTCGAATGTTGGGGTGTCCAATATGCATCCCTTGTGAATAACATGTGAGTTTGGAGGAAACAATCCACAGATTCAAAATGTATAACCAAACACTCACATTTGTCTTAATTTAACAGTATTCTCATATTGCTAATTGACAATGGACAATTTTAGAATAATAAAATTATTCAAAGATTAAACATGCAAATATAGAACACAGTAGTATAAATGAAAATGATCATACCAAGTATGCCAATTTATTATTTTAATACAACTGCTTTCAGTTCCATTATTTTAAATTATGTGTCAGAAAATAATATTGATGGAAATAGTTTAAAGAGTAAGGGGTTTTGGGATGCTGTTATTAGGTACTTTGAAAAAGAAACTGGTTCATCAAGAGGTTATGACTCGATCGTTAGCAAATGGAAAAATAGGGTTCGCCCTAGAATTGGTGCTTTTTGCGCCATCATCAATAATGTTGAAGCAAATCACGAAAGTGGTACAAATGACCTCGATGTGTACCATAAAGCTTGTGCATAATACAAAAGGATATACAAGAGTGACTTTACGTTGGAGCATTGTTACAACATTTTGAAAGATCACCCAGGTTGGAAAGACGTTGAGATGCCTTATTTTTATAAAAGTCAGGGGCGAAAAAAGTCCAAGACTTCTGAAACCACTTCGGGGTCAGAATCTGGTGGTCTTAATTTGATCGAGGAAGCGGATGAGGATGTGGAAGAGACTCAAGAATTCCGACCAATGGGTTGTGACCGAGCAAAGGCCAAGAAGAAAGCAGTCGATTCCTCTTGTGGGGGATCTTCTTTATTTGTTGATTTGGTAGCCGACAAGTTCTTCAACATTAAACAAAAAAAATGGGGAAAGAAGGACGGGCAACAACAATCCTATATAGAGTTCAAGAATCAGGAGTTGAGTATCCGAGAGGCCGAGGCTCGAGAAATTGCACAGCTGAAAAGAGAGAAACTAGAAATTCGGCGTCAAACGCTTGAATTAGCTGAAAGGGAGAAACGGGACAGAGTCATCTTATTCTATAATTCACTAATCGACCCGACCTTGCCCCCAATACAACAACAGAAGCTGCTCAAGATGAAGCTGGAAATCAAGGAGCGATATAACTTATATTATTAGTTTAAGTTATTTGAATAATTATGTTTTAATTTTTATTGTCGTGTTTTTATGTTATTTGAATAATTATGTATTATTTTTTAATTTATTATGTTTGTAATGTTTTTTATTTTTAATGAAATTTAAATTTGATGTTAAAATAAAATAAAATAAATAAAGGTCGCCTTATAGTGGCAAAAGGTCGCCTGTAAGTCGTCGGAGAGAGAAAGCTGATGTGAGGCCGAAAAGTGCAGGTCGGGACCTTCATCCATAGTGGGCAGCCTAAGTGAATCTTTGGTTGAATTTGATATTATTTCCAAGTACATATTCACCGGGGTAAAAACTTCTTACCCAAAAAGTGTCTTTTTTTAATTTTTATAAAATGAACCTCATGTATTTTAATCATGAGTTTGTTATTGTACCTGTTTCTTATTCTTATAAGACCTGGATAGAAATACTTCTACGTATGTCGTCGATATGTAGATGCATGTTGTACATATACGTATCTTTGACGAGGACCTTAATCTATGACCCTCTACCACGAGAATGATGTGGACTTTATTTTTACAGAGTTGAATATACGAGGATCAAAATGTATAGTTTGTAGCTAAAAGATGTGTAATATATGTTGTGTATTGCATGTTTTATGTGAAACAAAATACTTGAATGCTTCCTGCTCAATATTGCTTAGTTATAACATACATCTTACAATTGGATGGGATTATGACATAATTGTCCAAGCATGCTCAACAAAAAGGTAATTGGAGTCATGAATAATTATACATATAAAATGTCAAAATATGTATATGTATATACGCAACAATGTACAAAGGCACAATGATCCATATTTGTACCCATCCATGTTTTTAAGTTTCTAAATGGTAAGCTAACCCATGTTGGACTTGAACATGTGTCTATGTTTGTTACTTGTGTTGTCATGTATTTGCTTGTTGCTAGTTGTATCCAAGAACACCTTGAAGGTAATGCTTTTGACCCATTGATCCCCGCCTTGGAACAAGGGGGAGCAACGATATAGGGGGAGAATGTGTCATGATATCTACTCTTCATTTCTATAATGATATCAACCTTACAAAGAAAGTTCAAGAGCTCGCCTTTTTGATTTGACAAAAAGGGGATAAGGAAAGCAAAGAGTGCATCGGGGAGTATAGCTAGCAATTACGGAAGCAAAGAGCCATAGCGTACATGGGTGTAGAAAAGCTATGTAAGACTCATAAGGTGAAGATAATGTTCAAGCTTCACCAAATTACAAGGCCAAGATCAAGACGTAAACTACATTAATGACGATCTTCATCTTCGCTAAATTTGTAATTTTATTTGCTTTCTGAAATGTTATTAGTCATCATCAAAAAGGGAGAGATTGTTGGTGCAACATTGACTAGGATCTCCTTTATGTTTTAACGATGAAAAATAAACGTTCGTAAAACGTAAAATAAAAAACGATATCCAAAATCTGTAAAAAAGGATTTGTGCATCTGGCGCACTGGGCATTCAGTATGTGGCCAGAGCGCCAGCTGCGGTATCCGTTTTTACAGATTTGCTTTTGTTGGCTTTCCTCTTACCCGAAACATGTGAAAACTTCAATAAAGGTATGTACATGATATTTGAGCATTTAGGAACATTCCAAATGAGGTATAGACTTAGAGAGGATCAAAAACGAATCCTTCCATTTTTCAACAAAACGCCAACTCAAATATTTTATTAAACGCCTCTAGCCAAGGCCGAAACTTCTTTCTAAACCTAGTATGAACTTACTTTCAACATACCATCAAACGAGAGTATTCATTTGACTTTAATCCAGATTTATTTTGTTCCTAATCACGTAACGGGTTTTACTCTTTTATTTGTCAAACTAAGTCAAATGTCACTTTGCGTAAACGCATCCTTTCCCATTATGGGATATGCTTTACTTAAGATGCAAAGAACTTAGCTTGTTTGTATTATGATGATTAGTGATCAAATCCATTGTTAATTATCATGGATTAAGTCCAAGTGACCAAATGAGTTTGTGGTATTTGGAAGTTAATCATGCTTTGAGTTTTCTCACATTATTACCTATAAATGATTTACAAACTCTCACGTGTATTCCTCACATGTATAAGATGTCTTACAAACTCCCACGCTTCTCCATACAACACTTCCATACCACACTTCCTACAACACATCATTCCTAATCATTTGTTTACCCTTCTTACCCAACAAATAATTATATCTTCCACACACTCTAAACACTCAATTCTTAAACCATCCTGTAATCACATATGCCCAATCTTTTCTCTCTTATTGGTTATGTGATTATAAACCCAAAGCAATCATTTTATTTCACTCTAATCACCATCATCTTCAGACTTATCATCCTCAAACCATCTATAAGCTTAAACTCCTCTTCACTCCAACCTTCCCCAAATAATACCACATGAGAAAACACACATTCTCTTACACCATTGTACATTATGTACTTCTTGTCCCTCAACATTCCAACATAGGCTCCTCCATATCACATCAAAACATTCTCCACCACATATCTCTTATTCACCTTCTTCCTCATAAAACAATTTGAATTTCACACACACACTCTTTCATCTTAGCCCTTGATTAAGCCATCCTATCAATCCAACTTACCTTACTCTCTTCTCATCCCTTAGATTTAAACTCAAACTAACACAACAAACATACTTCTCTATCCATCCTTGATCTTGCCACCTCACCTATCCAACTTACCTTTTCACCATCTCATCTCTACCCTTCATTTCAAGCAAGATCAAGAGGCTCATTTTTATCACATCATGCTAACTCATGACAACTTACGTACAACCCATTCTTATCTACACCTCTAATTCTTACATGTGCTTAAACATTTAAAATTCAAATTTCACTTCTTTCCCCATAACATCTACCTTTTCTCTTTAATTTGGAATATTCTCTTGGACCTTAACTAGCCTCTCAAACCATTAGTTGGATTCCAACTAAGCTAGTTACATTGGGGGAATACCCAGAATACCCTTGTCTGATAGTTCTTTTCTCTCTTTTCAATATCGGACAAACAAAAGGCTTTTAAATACTTCACAAACTCTTTTATCAAATGGCTATTTGAGTTGGTTGACCTTGAGTATAAGAATGATGGAAATATCATAGCGTGAAGTACAATTGGGGATTTAACAAGAATGGGTAGTTAAATAGCCAAAAACCCAAAAAAATGGTATCGGGTCTCTGCCGCGCTGACCACGCGATGGCACAAATCATTTTACCCACTCTTGGGTTTTAGGCTTATAAATACCCCCTCTTGGCCTTTGTATTCCTCACCTCTTGCAAACATTCTTTCCTCTCTTTTCTCTTCTCCTATCCTTTAAGTCTAACATCTAAGTGTTCTAAACTTCTCATCTCATCAGTCTATTAAAGTGAACACATCTTCGCAAGAGAGCCACATAAGTACCTAATCCATACTTGTGTGTTTTGTCGAGGGTCTTCCTTCTCATACCATTTTTTTTAGAATCGAGTCTATAGGTTAGGTTAGGACTTGGTTCATCTATCTATCTTTCATTCAATCGCGTTGTAAGAGAAATCTTGTATCCGTGAGATCAAGCCTAGATCATTGGGGATCTAGTTGGGATTTTGTAAGATTTCATGGGGAAATCTCTTAATTGGTTATAGGTTAAGTCGAATCACGGGTTCTTAGGGGTGGATTCGGAGGACGGAATACCGTAGGTAGTAACTCCTCTTTGTGAGCGTTGATCTTTGTGCATATCGGTGGAGTTAAATTGTAATACGGTTTGTAGTCCACCATAAGGATTATACTAGAATAGTATAGGTGTCGTAGATTCGCAATTGGACGTATGGAAGGACTAAACCCCTTCCCGAACCAATATATATCGTGGTGTCTTTCTCTCTCTATCTCTCTCTATCTCCATCTACTTGTTATTTCTTTGCTAAGTAGATCATCACACCACTCGGTTCTTTCAAGACTTGAAGCTTTATAAACTTTAAAGAAGTCAAGAGAATCGTATTCACCACCCCCTCTATGGTTCTACAGATAAATACTTAAATAATTTTACTAGTTATCAGAAATTTGTGGGTAAATTGATATACACAAGGCATGATATTAGTTATGTTGTGCATTGTTTAAGTCAACATATGCGCAATCCTTTGCAATCTCATTTCAAGGCTTCCTTAAGAGTCTTGAGATATTTGAAAAAGTCTTCAGGCATTAGGTTACAGTTTAATAAAAATTCAGATTTAAAACTTAAAGCCTATGTTGATGCAGATTGGGCTAAGCGTCCTAAAACAAGGAAGTCTGTTACTGGTTTTTGTGTGTTTTTTAGATAGTCTTTGGTGTCTTGGAAAAGTAAAAAGCAAACCACTCTTTCTAAAAGTTCTGCTAAGGCAGAATATAAAAGAATATAAAAGTATGGCATCTGTTACATGCGAAGTGATTTGGTTGGGTAACTTGTTACTGTCTTGGGCTGAAAGGTTTATATCTAGTGAATTTGTTTTGTGATAATAGCTCAGCTATTCAAATAGTAGCTGCGTATTTAATGAGAGAACAAATCACTTTGAACTAGATGTTTATTTTGTTAGAGAAAAGGTTTCAGCTGGTATAATAAAACCCTATGTTTTTAAGTCATTGACGACGACGATAAATCTACTATGTATCTTTTGTATTGTTTGTTTTGTAGAGTGAAGGATTTGGTGTTGTCGACACAGTAGGTCCACGAGTCAGGGGAGGGAACAGGGGAGAAGTCTTTGAGTAAATCCAGTAGATGAAAATATTCCTACTTTATACAAAGATACTCAGATAATAAGTTCTTGAAGATGTGATGTTGATGAACTCAATTATATCACTATCGCGTCTAATTCGCATACAATTATAGCAAGTTCCTAGTATTTCACTAATGACACTTTTTCTTATTCAAGTTAAAAAAAATTTCCTTCGATTTGTGTTGCTTATATCAAGTAAGGTTCAATACTGCAATTTTGTATCACAAAGCAAAATAGTTTATAATAGCACTCGTTTAGAAACATTTCATATAGGTATGCAGTAACAATAACACTACTTAAGTACTTATATATTACAGATTAGGTGATACCTATGTTTTAGTAATCTTTTGTTACAGTAAACCTCAAAATGGATTCATATATGCCAGATTTAGGTAGCTATATTACTGATGACGTATACTAGGTGTACCAAGCCTCTGGGCTTGGGCCACACTATTACTTAGGCTTTTGGGCCCAACCTGTCAATAACGGGCCGTAGTAAAACCCAATCTCGCATGGGCCGCGTCCCAAACCTAGCGATCTGTCCGCAGATCCAGTTATAAACGATCCATCCGCGGCCATTCACACGATTACCGCGGAACCTTGCCCGACAAGGGACCCACTCTGGCCACTACTAAAGCAACCAAAATACTAGGAAACCCTAGCACCAGACACCTATAAATAGGGGTCATAGTACACCCCAAAAGGTACACAGTTATTCTTAATTCTCTCTGACATATACTCTGACAATATGAATACTTACTCTCACGCTGGAGTCTAATCGTGGAGTCCGTCCCCACGGTAAGGCTAACGGTTTACTCTTAATTGTGCAGAAAATCATCACTTCTCTTGCTCTAGTACAAGATTTAACACTCAGGTCATTTGGAGGTCCGACCCGACAAAGGACTTCAATACCTTGCCAAACCCGACACGAATTTTGTACTAACAGGAAGGACACCTTAGTTCTTTGGGTCTTTTAGAGACTTGTCTTGCGCATACATACATATATTGTTAAATCAATTAAATGTAGGTCTTTTTCCATGTATAATTTTTCAAGAGCAAAACAGTTTGTGTCAACTTGGTTTATAGTGGGTCAAGTACGACATATGAATGTGTCAAGTCACAAAACTTGGTATGTTAATTGTTTTTTGGATGAAAGAGTTTTACCTCCAGCAAACCTCATAGGTTATAACTACGAGGTCTGCCATCGAGCGCTTTCTTTATCAGCAGCAAACTTCTTACGAGGCCGAGAAAGAATGAAATTATGTGAGATAGATGTTAGGTTTTATCCCAACTTCTATGAAAAAAAACAACTAAACTGCTTAAGATGCTAAAATAAACTCATGTTAAGTATTTTCCGTCGAACTAACCAAGTGAGAATTGTGAATAAATCAATAAAGTTTGATTTAAGGCTGAGCATATTGAACCGAAAACTGATCCGACCTAACTAACCGACTGAAACCGGGCCAAACTGAACCGAACCGACTTTATTCGGTTCAACTTTCGGTTATCTATATTTATTTTGGTTAGGTCGGTTCGGTTCGGTTCAAAACTAACACTTATTTTTTTTAGAACAATAATTTTTAACTATCTCACAATATTAATACAACAAACTATCTCATATGTTCTAAGCATGATTTGAACCCACAACTATTTGGTTGAAGACCTTCTCACATAACATGACATACCATTAGAACATAAGCCATTTGGTCAAAACCGATATTTATTCGGTTCGAACTAACCTAACCTAACTGAACTGAACCAAACTACAACAACCACCATTAATGATATTTATATTTAAATTTACAATATTACGATTTTGTGGTCAATGTTTCTCAAAAGTCAATAAACGAGAATCTTGATCTTGAAAACTTGAGTGATTAAATTATCCCCTCTATGGTTGCATACATAACACCTTGAACAAGTACACAACAATGCTAATCATAAATTCACGAGCTCCAAACACCGATAGTGTATGCTTCTTTTACTTGAACCGAAAACCAAACAACCCTTGTATGTTGAACCGAAAATTAGGAAACCCTAATTAGGGTTTTACCGAATTCGGTTGAAGGTGAAAACCAAGAATCGAAAACCCTAATTTGAGATTTTGTCGAATAAAGGAGAACCAAACACCATCGAAAACCCTAGGTTAAGGTTTATTGTTGTCGAACTAGAGGATAACAAAGATCACCGAAAACCCTTTAGGGTTTAATCGAAAACCAAGGTGGGGAAAAGAGAAGAACCAAAAATCCCTAAGAGGGAGAAATTCGGTTGAATGTATAGGAAAAGAGAGCACCGAATATTGTAGGTGTTTTGTATTGTGAATGAATGAATCATGAGGTTAGGAGTGGGTGTTTATAAAGGCACCAAACCCTAGATCTAGATAAACTAGAAAACCTCTAATTCCTTTTTTATCACAATATATTTTCCTTAATTATAAAATTGATCCTAAAACCCTTCAAGAACCACCCTAGGGGCCGGCCACAATAGAAGCTCCCACAAGGTTCGAGTTTTGTCAATTTTAGTCCCTTCGGTTCATATTTAAATAGTCGTTAAGTTAGTTATAAATATAACGGTAACTAACGGTTATTTAAATTATTACGTGAAGCATAATAAACCTTTAATAATAAGTAATTATATATTAAATGTTTAATAAACGTACTCTTCGTGTCTTAACGTGTGTGTCCCGAATAAGCTCACGTATTTCTGATCGTATAACATGCGTATCCGACTCCTACTTTCCAACGACCGTCTACCACTTCATCAAGCCTTATACATTATACACGCAATGTTTTATCTCTGTCCTTTTTTATTTTATAAATATTTTATGAGATTAAATAATATGATTATTATTAAAAAATGTAATCAACGTGCCACATTTTTAAATCTTGGGTAGCCAATTTATTTTTTCTATTATGCAACAAACCTTTTGTGTTTCGTCTTTTATGTCTTTATTTGTGACCATTTTATCGCTTGCTGTTAATGGAGTGATTCAAAAACATTATGGTTAAATGGTCACAAATACATACAAAACTTGTAATTCCAAAGGTTTACTATATAATACTTTTTTCGTCTTTAAATAAATGTTCACTATTGACTTTCAAAGTCATTCAATTTCAACTTTAACCTTAACTATTTTTTGTGTGTTATATAATACTTGATGCAAAATATATGAATGAATTGTGTTTTAAATGTATTTTCATTAGTATAATTTTCATCAAGTATCATATAACACAAACAAAATAATTTAAGGTCAAAGTTTTATAAGAATGACTACAAAAGTCAATAGTGAACACATATTTAGAGACAGAAAGAGTAACAAATAACAAAAAAAGTTTGTTACACAACATATAAAGGGAATAAATTTATTTACGTTTTTAGTTAACGTAATTATCCCAAAAACGTTAGGGATCCGAATATTGTTTTTGGGTTCTTTCTTGCCGCTCTTTGTTTTTTTTGGTTTAGGGGTTTCTTTCGTTTTTAGCGTTTCATGGTATTTTTTATGGTATTTGAGTATGGCTTTCAACGCTCATGGTGGATCCAAGAATTTGAATGCCTCACTGTTGGAAAGGCTCTCGTGCAACATCTTTATTACAATTTTTTGTTACTGCCAAGGAATTATGGAATACTTGCTCGCAGTATGTTATAGTTTTGGATGTCTTTATCCCGAAGAAGTTATCCAAACAAGGAAACCGTTTGCTTTTGCTCGTTTTAATAAAGTTACTGATGTGGATTCACTTATTAATAACTTGCAATCATTTTGGTTGGGAATTTTACGGGTATATGCCAATGTGGCTCGTTTAATAGGGAAACAAACCCTAACTCTTACTCATAATCTTCGAAACCTAAGGCACCTATGTATGTGCCTTCCTTTGTGTCTGCACCATCTTTCCCTAAAGTTGTGAAAGGAAAATGTATCCAAGAGAGAAATGATGAACCTGTAATGGTATTAGAATGTGGTTCTTTGAACTATGGTGGTGATTATGTACTTGCGGGATGTGCTAAGGACTTTAAAACTCTTCCCAATATTTCCAATGTATGTTCTAGTGGAGGTTTTATCGTGGTCAAAATAAGCAACTTAGATGAATTTTGGGTTCTTTTGGAATTTGATTCCCTCTAGTCTTGTAAAGATTTCCAAAAACATGACGACATAAACTCATGGTTTTCATGCCTAAATTAGTGGACTACACCCTTTGAAGTTTCGGATAAAGTTGTTTGGATCAATGTGGAAGGTGTTCCATTGCAACCATGGTCACATTATACTTTTACCAAGATTGAAAATAAATGGGGTGAGCTTGTCTATACGTATGAATCCAATATATCAAACAAATATAATATGCGTCTTTGTGTTAAGACCGAGGTGAAACACTTAATCGCAAAATCTTTCAAAGTGATACTGGAAGGAAAAATTTGTGTTGTTCGTGGAAAAGAAGTCATTGGGTGGGTTCTAGATTTTGTGGAAGAAGAAATGAGCATTCTGATTATGGTAGTGAATAATTGGGAGGAGGTCATAGATGACGGAGGTGATTCCAAATTCTTTTCAACAAAGTGAAGCCAATGATATCATTCCTGAAAAATTACGTTATGATTATAATTAGAAAATGGGAATATTCCCAAAAAGGTCCAAAATCATAAGTAAGATGCCTCTTTATTCCACCAAAAAGATTTTTCTTAAAATACCCCAGGGCAACTGGGCAACTTAAAAAGAAATTGACACGTGTTCATTATTTTAATATTAAAGTACAGATAGGTTGCTCAGAAGTACAATAGGTTTCCCATAAGTATAACAGGTTGCCCAAAATTCTGTGACATGTGTCAATTTCTTCTTAAGTTGCCTAGTTGCCGTGAGCTATTTTGGGAAAAAGAACTTTTGTTTAGGGTAAAGTTGCATTCTCAAAATGATTATAGACCTTTTGTGGAATTTTCCCTTAGAAATTTTACACTATGATTCTGAAAATTTACACTGTGAATCAGAAAATAATCCAAATGTTCATGTGGATGCCACCTCTGATGATCCTTTTGGTTTGGAGAAACTCTTATCTGAATCTAATAAGAAAGGTGTTAATGTAGCATATGCGAAGAGTAGTAGTGATCTAAAATTCCCACCGGGTTTCACTCCTTTAAATTCGTACCATTGAAGAAATGAGGCTGAAAACATAACTCACGAGGATTGTGCATCTCCTGCTTCATTTAGGGATTTGAATGAACAACCCACGACCCATGATTTGGTGAAAACATCAATAAATTTGAATGACGATGGTAACACATAACGCAAGCCAAAGAACAAGTCCCCTAATGGCTCCACACAGAATCACGCAGACTCCATGGCGTCGCCTTAAAAACCAATAAATGGTTTATCTATTTTTGAAAGATTTCAAGAATCTATTAGCATTGGATAAGCCATGGGTTTTGGCATGAAAGGATGTGAAAAAGACTACAGGAGAATTGTCACTAGCCTGGGAGATCATAATTTTTTTAAATGGATTGCCTTTCTGTTAATAGTGTTAATTTTTTATCTTTACAAGAGACTAAGATGGGTTCTTTTGATGTGTTTATGGTGAAAGCTTTTTGGGTTAACATGCTTTTCGATTTTGCTACTAGTTTGGCTCATGGTAGATCAGGTGAAACTTTATGTGTTTGGGATAACACGTTCTTCCTAAAGAAGAAAATTTATTCGAATGATCATTGTCTTTGTGTATAAGGTACATGGCTGGTTACTGGTTTGGATTTTTTATTCATGTCGGTTTACTCTCCTCAAGAATTGTCCCGTAAAAGGGAACATTGGACATACATGACGGGGATAATCTACCATTCGAATGGTGAGGTTATTGCTATGGGAGATTGTAATGAGATGCGTTTTGCTTCGGAAAGAAACGGTTCCACTTTTCATGCCTCAAACGCTGACAAATGTAGTATGTTCATTGCCAATTCACATTGGATTGATATTCCTCTTGGTGGGTACTCTTTTACGTGGTCCGATAAATATGCAAGTAAGATGAGTAAATTGGAGCGGTTTCTTGTATCTGAAGGGCTGTTGGATCTTTTTCCAAATTTATCAGGTTTGATTTTCGATTGTCATATCTCCGATCATAAACCAATCCCTCTTATGGAATTTCATATGGATTATGGCCCCACACCTTTTCGCTTTTTTCATTAATTGATTTCTTGGAACAAGATCTCGTTTCAATTTTTGAGGCTTTGGAAGGGTAAAAGTCAAAAAATACCCACGAACTTTCAAAAATGTCCCGACATCACCAACGAACTAAATTTTGTACTACCTACACCAACAAACTTGTTTGTTTTGTGGCAATATGACCAATATGACCGGCTACCATTTCCACGTCATTTATTATTTTATTTTTTTTATCAAAATCTGATCATAAACTCCATGACATTGAAATGACCTTTATACCCCTATTGTTCTTTCTCGTCACACAACTATAACTCTTTTTCATCTCTAATTCACCACACCTTCAAACACACACTAACACACAATGGCTTCTTCTCTCCTTCAATCTAAAGTCCCACTATCCACCCTCTCATCATCATCATCAATATCTGGCAAGAAATTCCAACCCCGATTCAAATAACCCGCCGTCTCAAATCAACTCAAATCAACTTTTACCCTTTTTATAGAAAAAACCTCCATTAACACTTCTTCATTAAACACAATCTCAAATCAACTCCTTAATCTTCATCACTTCTCATTCTAATCTTGATAAACTCAAAATCCCAATTGATTGTTTTAACTTTTAACAAGAAAAATAAACTTACTGATTTTTATAAAGATTTTTTAGGTGTCGACACCGATCTCAACCAATTAGTAACATGTGTGACTAGTTTTAGGTGTCGACACCGATCTCAAGATATAAAGATTTTTTTATATAGTTAATTCCCGGACCCTCTATTTCCCCATCATCATCAACGGTGTTAACACGTTCACATTCATCAATCCATTCGCTATATCTGTATTTTTTAATAAGTTCCGCAATGAGATGGAGAGAGATAAAGAAGAGTGAGGTGATGGATAAAGAAGAGTGATTCACTTACATGTCTATTGGCTCAGTCAAAGCTGCAAATTAGGGAAAGAAATGAAAAGATCAGTAAGGGGTTGCTTTATGAATGATATTGGGAGATATGTAGAGAAAAAAAGAAAAAAAGATGGGACCCACTTGACTTTTATTGGTGTACTTGCATTGACTTGTGTTTACTTAATTTATAAAAAAAAAAAACCGGTCCAGCGTGGAAGGTAACTGACACGGTGTCAGTCAAAATTTATGATATGAGTGATATTAGAACAATATTTGAAAGTTCGTTGGTGTAGGTAGGACGAAATTTAGTTCGTTGGTGATGTCGGGACATTTTTGAAAGTTCGCAGGTATTTTTCAACTTTTACCCGCTTTGGAATAACGTAATTTTTTTAAGTTGTACTACGATTTGATCAAAAAAACAAGTGAACATGTTAACGAATGAGGTTTTCCCCGTTCAAGTTATTCAAAGAGAGTGAGTCTTTTGACCCAGATATATATGTAGCTTAGCCGGAGTATCCCGTAGTCATTTCTCATTTTTCCAGACCACCACTGAATGTGTAACTGAGATTGAGAAAAGAATCTATTATATTATAAACTTAGGTCCTCTAATTAATTTGTCATTAGTGTTGATACAATATACAAGTTGCGCAGCGTGTTGTGCAACAAGATGATGCGTACTCCCATTAATTAATTGT
>BQNB010028472.1:25000-49704 GCA_026074375.1 Tanacetum coccineum
CTGTCAAAAAGTAAGAAAAAACGTACTTTTTTAAACTGTGCGGTTTTTGTCGGGAGCAATAATTTTAGAACGGAGGGAATAATTGGGTTAAAATGGAGAGCATCATCTATTATTGAAGATGAGAATAGCAATTAGAATTGATTTGCAAAGAAAAAAAAGTAAGCAAAATAGTCTAAAAAATATATTCTATTGTAACACGAGCAAACATGCGTAAGAGCATCTTCAATGCTAAGTTTTTAAAAGACTTTTTACTATTCTATCAAGCTTTTGAAAATGTTTTAACCATTGTAGTGAAAGCTTTTTAAAAAGGTTTTTTGCGAACTAAAAGCTTTTGCAAAAAGCTTTTCCCTCTTTATCATTCTTATTATATTATATTTATTTATTCATGATAAAGCTTTAGAATGACTTGATAGCATTGTAGTAATGACTTGTGAATGATTTTATTAAATGAAACATAATTACAAAATGAGTACTACGTAATTAATAGCAAAAAGTTTTACAAAAACCTTAGCATTGTAGATGCTCTAAGAGCACTAGAGTGGTACTGTTCTTGCCTCATGCCAACGTGGCATTTTGTTTTATTATATATATATACTATGTATGGGTGAAAACGCTGCCGTTTTTGGCAGCGTGCTACAGTACCCGGGCGTGCTACAGTACCCGGCCCAATGGGCTCCCATTTTGGGCCGGCCCATTTGGTTTTTTTTTTTTTTTTTTTGTAGGCAATGTAAAAAAAACCGCTCGGCATAAAATAGAAAAAAAAATACAAAAATATTGACTTATTCAGATAAAAAAATACTCGCGACGTGAGGCCCAACACATAAGCCCATATAAAAAAAACAAAATATTAAACATGAGACCGAAAAAATAAACCCGCACAAGTAAAAAATAGAAAAGAATAAAAATAAAATTTTAACGCAAAAATTAACCCGCACTATTAAATATGAGACCGAAAAAATAAACCCACACATAATACAATAAAAAAACGCTATGTTCCCATAAAATTATATTAAAAAAAACCCCGTATAGCCAAAAAAAAATCAACGAAATATTATAGACGGTGTCACGTTTTATTTGTTGTAACATATATTGTTGTATATGTCACATCTATAATTTAATAGAAGTGGGGCAAATTGACTATAGGTCCGATGTAATAAAAACACACAGTTATTGATTATTAATTTAAAAAAAATTCTTTTATTATTGAGGGGTTCTTTTGTTTTAATATACTTATTCGTTCTTTCTTCTATGTTTTTCATGATATTGATTGGAAAGTATAGTGGACAGAGGTTATTTTATTTGGTCACAATACCACAATGAGTATTGAGTTTATCTAACCGTCAACAGTTTTGATATTGTTGGAGCACACTGTTCCACCGGACCACTTGTGGAGTGCACCATTTTGGGGTAGGCCACAGTTGACATTTTTTTTTTGGTTTTGCGGGGCGAGGGTATAGGTGATTAGGGAGGATTTTTCCTTTGTGGAGAAGGATTTATTTGTCGGTTATTTCATTATATCGGTCGTCCCTTATGAGTAATCGTTGGTGGCCTGTGATTTAGTTTCCGTGACGAGCTACTGGCCTGCTACACTTTATCATAGTATAGATAACTTGTGTTTTTTTTATTTGTGGTTACATGGTACAGAGGTTTTTGTTTTTCCAAGATCAATTATTGGATTGTGTTTATAATTTTTTCGTTCAGGCTAAATTTTGAGGTATATTAGATTTCATTCAATTGGTCGGTGAGTGTAAGATCAAATAAATTCATCACGAACTTGTCGCCTAAAACTTAAGACAATATAAATAACTAACATTATTCATGGTGACCGGTAATCAGATACCCGTATTTTTTATTAATTTTTGTTTTTTTTCTGTAAGAAGAGATACAAGGTTTGAAGCGAGTATCATGCTTAAATCTTTTATTTTACAACAAATTCTCATACAAAAATATATTTAAAAAAAAACCACATACAGCAAAAAAAAATAAACAAATAACATTTAAACATGTGGCCCCAACACATTAAACCCATATAAGGGAAAAAAACTATGTTGTAAAATTGAGACCGAAAAAATAAATCAGCAAAAAAAAAAAATATTAACGCCCGGTCGCATAGCAGCGGGGCAATCACGATTGTTAGGTCATATATATATTCTCATGATTTTACTTGGTCTTGTTCCGTCTTTCTTGAAATAATGTACTGGACAATTTAATTTATTTCGTGATACGGACACTTTTCAAGAAATTTATTTTTTTTAATAAGTTTATCTTTTGTGTGCCTTGTCTTCAAAATTTAAACATGTAACGAGTAAATGCTTACTGTTCACTTTTATTTAGAGGGTTTTACAGTCTGGTGGGTGTTTCAAGGACTGGGTAGTGTGGTGTGGGTCTCCGGTCAGATACACTTTTTAACCTCATTTATGTGTTAGCCTTTTCGATAATAATTATGTTACACCCCCCCCACCCCACCCCCCCCCCCCCCCCCCCCCCCACACACCCCCCCCCCCCCCCCCCCCCCCCCCCCCCCCACCCCCCACCCCCGACCCACACAACAACAACCCCCACCCCCCCACCATACTTCAATTTAGTTAAATCTGTGTGTTTTTATTTGTGAAAGTTTTTGAAAGTCCGACATTAGTGTTGTGCTGTTATTCTTTGCGGGTAGGGTTTGGGGTGGTCGTGTTGGCTTTTGGAGGGCCGGACATCCAAATGATCACTGTGTGTTTAAATCTTGCGACTACGGAGAAAGAGACAGTGATGTTAATTTCTGCAAATTGAGAGTTTACCAGTTGATGCCTTAACAGTGCAGGGACGGTACCCCCTCGTATTTGCTCGGCGTGTGTGTTCTAGTTTGATGTGTGTAAGAGTTTAATGTCACGTGAGAATTAAGTATATTTGTGTAACTTTTGGGGATGTACCCAGTGACCCCTATTTTACTTAGGTGTCTAGTCCGCTAGGGTTTTTTAGATTTTGGTTGCTGTAGTAGTGGAAAGGTCGGGTCCATGGTAGCGCGCCATGGTTCCGCTGGTAATCGTGGTGAACGGCATGGGTAGGATCGTTTATAACCTGGAATGCGGAAAGCTTAGCCTAGGTTTGGGCGCGGCCCATGCCACGAGATTGGGTTTTACCACGAACCCGTTATTGAAAGGTGGGCCCAATGTCACACCCCCAGACGGGGCCTGGACGGAACACGTGTCCGGTGCGTGACTTGATTTCATCTCAAGTACAGATGCATAAAGACGACACATTCATAAGGGTAGTTTTGAAATAAACACAGTTGACTTAAATTTCAAAATAATAATAATATGTTTTACATCAATGAAATTTAAAAGATTCAAGTTAAAAATGCGAAAGCTTAAATAGTTCAACAACGGTATTTAAAACATAGATAAATCTCTTGGTAAATGTGTAAGCATATTTGACTCCATATATGTCAATCATTCAGGCTCCTTGCGAAGACCTGAGAAAAACATGCTTAAAACGGTCAACATAAAGTTGAGTGAATTCATAGGTTTAGTTCAAACGTTATTATAGTGGACCACAAGATTTCAACACGTATGCGACAGTTATAACAAATACAACTTCACATAAAAAAGGTATTCACGTTGCACTAAGCTCATGACACCGAAGCTAATTACGTTTTTCAGACAGTTACTATTGCCTAGTTGGCAACAAGGACCCAGAGGTATATGACAGATTCCTTCCTTAAGTTCGACATGGTATATTATACGTTTATTCGGGCCCCGGGGTAGTGTGAGCTACTCACCCAGGTTTAGGGATAATTAATCCCAACTAGATATATTTATAACACTCGCGCTCCCTCGACCGGTCCTCCAGTCAAGAGATTGGCGGTTCATGATAATTGGGGCAGTAGTTGGTTAAACGCTACTTGAGGCTACACGTAACAGGGAAAAATCTCACGCAACAGCACTTGTGTCCAGTTTTAAAAACAAGCATGTTTCTAAACCCAATAGTTATTAAAAAATTTATTCAAAACGAGTAAAGGAGTGGGGCTATGAATCCTCACCTTATACGGTGTAGTTATAATCAATGGAATCAATCAGTGTGAAAACGAATCTCCGGGTCTAGCGACAACCTTTAATATAGTTGTCGGTTTATGGAAATGATGTTACATACGAAAACGCTTAACGCAAGAACTGTTAATACCAAGCTAAAAGTAGTCACGGGTAATCTTTTTTTAAACGCACTTTTAAAAGTTATAAGTTTTGACAAGTCTCGTCAAATTCAAAACATCTTAGAAAAAAATATTTCGTCTTTTTGTGTATTTCGTCTTTTATGGGTATTTAGTCTTTTAGTGTATTTCGTATTTTTGCGTCCGAAACATCTACGTTGAGTGTGTTCGCTCTATGGATGATAATGTTGACCTAAACTCGTCACTTTACGTTTTCTAACATTTTTATCTTATGTTTGATGTGTTTTTAGGTATTTTTGAGTCGCTTTGATATTTTTTGTTCGATGGTCGCTTGAACTTCTATTTTTTTTGAAGGTCATTTGTGGGAGTTTAGAGAGGGAGGGGGTTTCAGAGCGAGTGGAATTTGGGTTGCGGGGTTTTGTAGAGGTTGGAGTTGAAGGATGTGGGGACTCGTATTATAAGGATATTGCTTGGGATTTTTTTGGAAGGAGTATATACAGTTTAAGTAGGCAGATGGATTAGGATAGAAGGTTTTATTTAGGACTGAATTTGGATCTTGATCGTTGCGTTTAGGATAATCACTGTGATTAACACCGGAGCGAGTTATAATAGGTAATACAAATTTAGTGTCTGGATATGGTGATTGCTGAGATGAATTAGTGAAGTCGTGTGATAATCTGAGGGTTTGCGTGTCGAATTGTGGCCGTTGGACAGTTGGTTTTCTAGTGGGTTGCCGCTCAGAAGGTTTGAATAGGCGTTGTGTATTCCGTTGCTGTCTTTGAATACCGTATCATTGATTTATTGCGTTTATATAACATTAGTTTCCGTGTTATATTCGTAGGTATTGAATTCGCTTATGTTTTTTGTACAAATTATGAGTTAATTGGGATTAGGTACGAACTTGCGCGCTCTAGTATTTAAGGATATGCGGTGCGCGATACTGGTCTTTGTCAGATATGTGTCCACGTTGTTCAGCACTAAATATCATGGGCCTGTGTGTGTGTTAGGTGTGTGTGTGGTCTTCGGCATGTGAATCGCACCCTGCGGTTGGAATTCACGCTTTTGTTGTGAATTAAACTTGTTTCTTGTTGGTGTATAAGATCCGCTTTGTACACATTGTTTGTGGATGGATCATAGGTATGCATAAAAGTACAAATTTTTTATGTAAAATAAGATGGACTTAACAAAGAAAACACGTAGAAGTGGAATTCAGAAATTCAAAGAAAAACCCAAACGTTGTTTTACCCAAATTACCCGGATGAACAAACATTAATACAACGTAACAATTGATCTTCATGTGGATGATCATAAGATCAAAATGAAAGGATTTGGGTGGTGTTTTGGTTCGGTATTTGTGGGCAGCTTTTGCGCTTATCAGGTTTAGGTTACATACATTTGGTCGTTTTGGTTGCGCCCAGCTTCTGGAATTAGGCACGCTGTATGTGATGAGCGCCACATTAGTCCGAGTTTAGTTTTAACACGCGGGCTTTGGTGTTTGAAATCATGTGTGTGCGCGGTTGTGGTCATAGTGCTATAGATTAATCCCTTTCCGGAAATATCACTTTAATTCCCGGGGAACGGCATCTTTTTTTATAGCTTTGAGCACCAAATACCGCGAACCGAAGTCTTTATCATCTCATTCAGCGGTGCTACAACTGACATCCGATTGTATAGCTGTACGCCCTGGTATGTGTGCCGTGTGCTAGGTGGACACAATTAGCCCCAACGGCCTAAGTCATCTTAAAGTTGGGTGTTGGGATCTGGCATATCGTAAAATTTATCAGGTTGTATAAGTGAGGCGGTGAGCGTTCCCAAGACGAAAAGGGGTTCAGACGCCTCTGCCAGCGCTACTTCATGTTTGTCCCTTCTAATTTCTAGTAACTAGTAATTTGTCCAAGTTTCATTGCTAGTTTGTTAGTGAATTTCGAATTTGGAAAATTTGTATCATATGCTAGTAATGTATCGTGTGAAACCGGTGGAAGATGAGCAAGGAGGGACCAAGATCCTTTTTCCCACTTTCTAGGGATAGTTTGTGGCTCTTTGAGAATTTAAATTTCAATGTTTTAGCTTTGGAATTGTATAGTTTTAACATTAAATACGTAGCACGGGTAAAATAACGATAACGAGTAACTCCCGGCGGTTACAGGAAAATAGGCAACCCAATGTTTACTTCACACACTAATAGTGTGTGTGTGTGTACCGAAAATGAGACAAGGAAGGGGAGGGGGACCAAAATGGTCTCCAAGTTTCTAGGGAACTAGTGCTAGTTGATGAATTAATTTCTAAGCATGCATGCACAACAAAGTGTAGTTAAGTTTCCACGGATCACGTAAATAACGAAACGAGTAACGGTAACACGGAAAATTACAAAATTTTTAAATATTGCTTTAAAAAATAAAAAACGCGGCTATTGCCAAAATACTACAACGTTTGGTGTCCCGGTTCGCTCCCGGCGATGATTCTCAGATAATAATGAAATAACTTCCCGGTTAAACGGTACAGCTAACGAAACATTTAAAAATTCAAATTACTACACGGAAACGGCTAACTTATTGAACGGAAATTCTCGGGTTGTCACATTCTTTCAACGTTAAAGAAGCTTTGTCCTCAAAGCTTAGGACGCAACCTCTGCGGCGGGTGCAGACTTTGTGAAATGGTGCGGGTATTTCTTTTGCATTTGGTCTTCACGCTCCCAAGTGAACTCAGGACCTCTCTTGGAGTTCCAGCGTACTTTGACAATCGGAATACGACTCTGCTTCAGACGCTTGACCTCACGGTACATAATCTCGATAGGTTCTTCAATGAAATTCAATTTGTCATCAACTTGGATCTCATCTAATGGTATAGCAAGCGGTTCATCAGCCATGCATTTCTTCAATTTCAAGACGTGAAACATACTATGAACCCTACTCAACTTCTCTGGAAGTTCTAGACGATAGAAAACAGTTCCTACTTTGGCAATGATCTTAAAATGTCCAATATAACGAGGGTTCAGCTTTCCCCGTTTGCCGAAACGTATTACTCCTTTCCAAGGAGATACTTTCAACATGACCTCATCTCCTACTTGAAACTCAAGAGATTTTCGTCTTACATCAGCATAGCTCTTTTGACGATCACGGGCGGCTTGGATATGGCTCTTGATTTGAACTATTCTCTCGGTTGTCTCATGGATGATCTCTGGGCCAGTGAGCTGACTGAACTTCAGCCCAGTAGATAGGTGATCAACACTTGTGCCCATACAACGCCTCAAACGGAGCAACCTTAATGCTGGTATGGTAACTGTTGTTTTCCAAAGTCGAGTACACAGGCACGTAACATATCCTCTAACGTTTGAATGGTTCCCTCACTCTGACCATCGGTCTCTGGATGGTAGGCTGTACTCATATCCAATCGAGTACCTAATGCTTTATGTAGAGACTTCCAAAAATGTGAAGTAAATTTTCCATCGCGATCAAAGATGATCGAAATCGGTACTCCATGCTTTGAGACTACTTCCTTCAAGTATTGTCTCGTTAATTTTTATAACGTGTCATCTTCTTTCATAGGCAAGAAATGAGCAGATTTAGTGAGACGGTCAACGATTACCCAAATCGTGTCTTGCCAGCCGCGGTCCTCGACAGTTTAGTCACAAAGTCCATTGTTATGTTCTCCTATTTCCATTGTGGGATCTCTGGTTGAACCAACAAACCAGATGGTTTCTGATATTCTATCTTAACCTTTGCACATGTTAAACACTTGCTGACATAAGTGGCAATTTCTGCTTTCATGTTAGGCCACCAATATAACTTCTTCAAGTCCTGATACATCTTATCCGATCCAGGGTGGATGGAATACTTCGACTTATGCGACTCATGCATAATCAAGGCCCTCAAATCACAAAGACACAGAATCCAACTTTGATTGTTTTAGCATAACGTTCCGTCAGCGTGAGGTTCTAACTTGTTAATCATGCCATGCAAATCTTCGTTGATGAAGTTCTCTTCCTTTCTGGCTTCTGATTGAGCACTCAAAATCTGCTTAGGAAGGTTTAACCCTATAGTCATAACCAAGGCTCGAACTCGTAGCGGCTTGCTTCTTTCCTTTCGACTCAGGGCATCAGCCACCACGTTCGCCTTTCCTGGATGATATCGAATCTCACAGTCGTAGTCGCTCAGCAATTCTAACCAACGTCTTTGCCTCATATTCAGCTCTTTCTGGTCGAGAATGTGTTGCAAACTCTTATGATCAGTGAACACAACACACTTGGTACCGTACAGATAATGTCTCCACATTTTCAGGGCAAACACTACTGCACCAAGCTCTAGGTCGTGTGTGGTATAGTTCTTCTCGTGAACCTTGAGTTGGCGGGATGCGTAAGCTATGACCTTCTCTCTCTGCATCAAAACCGCGCCCAACCCTTTATGCGAAGCATCGCAATATACCACGAAGTTCTCACTTCCCTCTGGTAAAGCCAAAATCGGCGCACTACACAACTTTTGCTTCAACAACTGGAATGCAGCTTCTTCCTTTTCTCCCCATTCAAACTTCACGCTTTTCTGAGTCAGTTTCGTCATAGGTCTAGCGATTTTTGAAAATCCTTCGATGAATCGCCGGTAGTAACCAGCCAAACCTAGAAATTGACGAATCTCGGTGGGTGTCTTGGGTGACGCCCAATCCTTGATTGCTTCAATCTTTGCGGGATCAACGTGAATGCCTTCACTATCAATCACGTGACCAAGAAATTGTACCTTCGACAGCCAAAACTCACACTTTGAGAACTTGGCATACAATTCTTCATTCTTCAATAAATTCAAGATCAACTTAAGATGTCCTGCATGCTCCTTTCTACTTTTGGAGTAGATAAAAATATCATCGATGAATACAATCACATATCTATCCAGATATGGTTTGCACACCCTATTCATCAAGTCCATGAAAACATCCGGTGCGTTAGTGAAACCAAACGGCATTACTTGGAACTCGTAGTACCCATAGCGAGTCCTAAATGATGTCTTTGAAATGTCTTCCTCACGAACTCTGAGTTGATGATAACTAGATCTCAGGTCGATCTTAGAGTAGACTCTTGACCCTTGCAATTTATTAAACAAATCGTCGATCCTCAGAAGTGGGTATCGGTTCTTCACAGTAAGCTTGTTTAGTTCACGATAGTCGATACACATCCGAAAAGAACCATCTTTCTTCTTGACAAACAAAACCGGTGCTCCCTAGGGTGAGGAACTCGGCCTTATAAATCCTCTGTCAGAAAGTTCTTGCAACTGAGTAGACAACTCTTGCATTTTGGCTGGTGCTAATCGATACGGTGCTCGTGCTACAAGTGCAGCACCATGGACTAAGTCGATTTGAAATTTGACTTGTCGAGTAGGCGGTAATCCAGGCAAATCTTCTGGAAAGACTTCTGGAAATTCCCGTACGATTGGCACATCCTCAAGTCGCTGTCGTTGCTTGAATGCTATAATATCCACGTTTGTGTATCGGTTAATTTCATTAATGACTCACAATCCGGTCTTTCAGATTCTTAAGTTCATACTCTATGATTATATAATAAAATGAGATTCTTAAAACAGTTACTTTTATAACTCGTTGTTAGACAATTATTTCTTTATTTTTTTCGATTAACCATTCTCAATATCCCTCATACGCTTTCGATTCATGAATTTCTTATGCAAATCATCTTTGTACTTATTCATTTGATTATTATTACATTGTACTCATGCTCTTCTTTTATCCTAAATGCGTCTAAGGAATGTCTTTCCCCCTTCACGAACTTCAGAGTTTGTGATAACCAATCTCAAGTCGATCTTAGAGTTAGATCTTGATCCCCTGTGCAATTGGAACAAACAAATCACGTTCTCGAGAAGTGAGGTATCGATACACACAGTAAGTTTTGTTTAGTTTCACGGTAAGTCCGATACACATCCGGAAAAGAACCATCTTCTCTTTTGTACAAACAAACCCGTTTGCTGTTATCCCTAGCGTGGAGGAACTGGTCTTAACAAATCCTTTGTCTAGAACGTTCTACAACTTAGTGGATAACACCTGCGCAATTTCGACTGGTGCTAATCGATACGGGGTTCGTTGCCTACAGGTTAGCACCAGGGACTAAGTTGATTTAAATTATAACTTGTTATCGAGCAGAGTGGTAATCCTGGCAGATCGTCCTGGAAAACCTTCCGGAAATTCCTCGTAAATATTGGTCACCGACTCCTAAGTCGCGTTCCTTCTGTGTTCTCTCTGATCTTAATCCTCAGACCTTCATTGGATGTAACTTGCGCTAGTAGACTCTGACATCCCCTTCTGAAAATACTGTCTGGGTCCTCGTATACGATAGTGATGTTCAGCTTACTCTGTTGCCATAATCCGTCACTCAGGATTATCAATACATCCGTCTCTGTAACACTCTTATACGTTGTTGATATACACTCATATATTATAATAGACCATCAACCACAGGCGTATACGTAGTGAACTTCTTCCTTGGAACCACACAACCTATTCAAACTCACGAGACAGTTTCTACATATTATTTCTCTTTCATCTCCAAACACATCTCTACACACGCCGAATCTTACCCGATTCATCGCAGAGAACCTCCGACGTATCTCACTCCGTGCACACTAGGTCATGCGATCATTTATGACTCTACTTATTTCTCTCGACATCGGTCACAGACTTATTACACTACTGAGATTCTCCTAACATTGCAATCGCGCGCTACCTAATTAGCGTCCAACAAACTTACAGTGTGCCTTCTCGAGACTCTACCACCAACAGACCCAGCAACCATTCATTTATTAGCTTTAACCCCAGTATTTCATCCCCAATTTCTCTCTCAATTTACTCAATCAAATCTACTCTGTTATTCGTGGAAACTCTTCAACTACATATCTAAACGCAACTATTTATATACCTTTCTTCGTCATCCGTACTCTAGATAGAACTAATAGGGTACAGAGAGTTCCTTTAAGGGGGGTTTACTGTGAGAACTCATATTTTGAAAGCTAATAATTTATATCCAATCTTGAGTTTTGATTTACAATAATAATTTTATATTATTGTTATTGCTATGTCGAGTAAGTAATATCGTATCTTCTAATTTCAGATTTTCACCGTTTCGTTTGCATTTATCCATTCATAATGAACAAGGAAGTGGAGTTGTAATACCCTGAATTTAAGGTCACTATATATTTCGAGCTTATGAATATTATATAAATTCTTGGAATTTATTCTTTTAATTATTTTGTCGATTTTGGTGAAAATCGTCTGTTTTGAGTAAAAAGAGTTATGTGATAAAAATTTAACCGTTTTTGAGCAACGAGAAATCAACGACTCCGTAAACGGGCCTCGAGTGCCAAATAATTTCAGTTTTTAGTTAATTTTATTTATTTCTATTTAATATAGCACATTGACGATAATTGCGTTTTATAGGAAAAATTATCGGGCTAGAAATGTTTTTAATTAAAGAAGAGAGCCCGCGAGAATGATAGGTAATATTAGTTAAGAGAGAATGGGCCAAAGCCCACTCCCTCTTCCCCTTGCTATAACCGGCCACAAGCCCCAAAACCATACACCCTTATGTTTTAATCCACCAAAATTAACCCACTAACTAAATTAGGCCCAAGACCCAAACCCAATATTCTTTTTTTTATATAACTCGACATATACACATACTGAGAAACCAAAAACACAGACAGACAAAAGTTCTCCCAAGTTCTTTCTTTCCTTCAGTTCTCCCGGCCCTGCGCCATCGGCAAGTTGTAACGACATAACTCCAGTGCTAAAGATGCATGCTTAATATCAATGTAAAGTCAATAAAGAGCGCTAGGATCTAGTCACAAAACTTCTATCGCGCCGCCCCGAATCGAATACATGGAAGCATTACCATGTTATTGTTAGGAAATAAATCTTCATCTAAGAGTTTATTACTAGCCAAGGTGTAACTGACAGTCCACCACTAACAGTTTAGTACTGCTAGTGTTAATTCTTCTAACCTCGTCCGAAGTGAGAGAAGAGTTAGTAAACGATAGTCAAAGCTACTGAATCGAAGTCTAACATGCGCATTGAGTGTTTTAAAGGAGGGGTATTGTGGAGTTTTGGAAATGAGAAGTTTAGAGTGTTCGTCTTAATGGTTCAAGGCAATTAATTTGAGTGTATAATCTATTGCCGTGCAATTCTTGGGTTGTGTCTTTGTGTATGTTAATGTGTGTGTTTTTTTTTTTGATGTTTGACTTCGGTAATTGAGTTACAATGGGTGGTTAAAATGGTATGTACTTGTCTGTCGAGTTGTTGGTGAGAGTTTGTTGTTTGTAGAACAGTGGCTCCGCTTTATTAAGTGTGTGTTTGTTTTGTTAGGTGATTGGGTTATCTACCCCGCCACCCCACTTCCCCTTCCACCCCTGTCTTCTCCCACCGAGTTGCCCCCACCCCCCGTTCCCCTCCCTTTCTTCCCCGAAAAAAATACCCCCCCCCCCAACTTCCCCGTCCCCTCCCCGGCTCCCTCCCCCAAAAACCGAAACCCTCCCGCTCCCCCCTCCCACCCTGCGTTTAGTATGTGTAGTTTGAAGCCTTCATCCTTCATTCTAGTTCGACACACAACCCAACACAACACACACTCACTCAATTAGATCTATCAAAAAACTCCATTTAATCTATAACTCCTTTTTTCACCTAAAATCAACACTATTATAAACCCCAATCAGTTCCCCTATGGAAAATCAACCATGCTTTTGATTTAGAAAAATCTTGAATATGAAGAACTTGAAGATTTTTAAGTGTTTGATTTGATTAAGAGGCTAACCAAGAATTGTATAACGGGGTGAATTAGGTTTGAATTGTGAAGGATTTTGGATAAGTAAAAATCACGGAAGATTTGGGTTTTGTCCCCTTGGTTTCGAGCAGCCCATTAACACCCCCACTTAGGGTTTATGTTTTGATTTCAACCAATCAATCTTGGTGTTAAAGTATCCCTAAATTAACCCTAATCAATTATTTTTCTTGATTTATTTACATATGTTTGAGTTGAGTAACTTTTTAAGCAGACATTCATTTGATCTTGAGAATATTAGTTTGATCTAAAAAATATGTAATAAGTGTATGAGGGTATGCTTAGGAGATAATTGGTAGCATTTTTAATGATGATTGAAGATGGTTTGAATGAGTGTTAAAAATTAGGTTTAAATAATTTTTGAGGATTGTTTGAGACCAGTAGGTTTGTCGGCTTGTTTTCTCAAAATTGTGGATTGTGCCTTTACTCCATATTATTATATTGTGAGATAGTATATACATTAGGGCTTCATGTGGTTGAATTGGATGCACCACATCTAAGAGTCCCAACACCAGCTCAGATTTCGCATTCCCACTTTGGTATCACATCATAAGGCCTCAACCATTGTTATTTTGGATTATCCAAGGGAACAAACACGCTCCTACTACGTAAAGGAAGTCGATCAAAGCGATGTTTACTTTATCACAATTCGCGTCTACACAGTTCACACACTCATCTCTTGTGCTCAAAGATGTGTGAAAAAAACTATGTTTCTTTTTTACCTCACCTCCTCTGAATGTCTGTCCTAATCTTTAATTTTAAAGTTGGCCTGAATGTAAAAAGTGTCTTATTATTTTGTACTAGAATGCTTATAATGGTGTACCTGGGGATCACTTGCGCTTTATAATCACTTACACACATAGATGCGCTTGACTCCTTAGTGTCAGTGGGGATTCTTTGATTATCCTAGGAGAGTTACTTCGGATAGGGAGAAGTGGCATAGAATGGATTTATTCGGTTTTAGTCGCTTATTTTAAATTATACTTTGTTTTTATGTTTGAGTTGGTATGGTATTTTGAGTGTGTGTTTGTAATTTAAATGGTGGTGGAAAGGGAGTTTATGATTGATTATATGTGAAGATGATGTATAGGTAAGGGTGGAAATTTTAATATAGTTCAAGTGCTCTGAGATAGTAAATGGACAGTATGGTTATCGGTGAGCCTGTGGTTATCTTTATTTTTGCAGCTGAGGCTGATTCACTGTGATTATTCGAATTCTCAACACTCTTTGTAGATGGGCGTCTAGGGCGTTGTGTGATGAGGTAATATGGAGACATTCTGTGTTGGTGTATTTGAGTGCGAGAGTGGCAGATACGGTCTTGGTGAACACTATGTGATGGGATATTACAGACATGCGGAGTCACTTGAGTGACATACATATTAACTACTTATGAGCAGAATTTGTGGATATACATGTTACTCTATATTGTGGCGTTATATATTACTAGTATCCTAAACTCTATTAATCAACATACTCTCGATGAGTGTAATGGTGTTCACGTCTCACAGTTTATACTTCACTATCGTCGGAGACGCACGTAGCAACACAGAGTAGTAGTAGTAGAGAGGTGTGTGATTATTACGATATGTATGTATTTTTGATCTGAGTAGTATTATATTAGTGGACATAACAGACTTGTAACTTTTGGAGGGGGTTGAAGGGTCTGTTAGTTACAAACACGAGTTGGGCATTATGCAACACACTGGATAGCGTCGGTAGTCTGTTGTATTATTCATAATAAGTTAATATGCATAGATTCATGTGTATGGTGATATGGGGATGAGTAAGTTGGTAAAGTGATAGAGAAGTGGGGTTATGATTTTGGGGATTGGAGTGTATTTATGGGTGTAGAGGGACAATGATATTGGAATATAGAGGTTTTTATTGTTTGGGTGTGGATTTCTAAGGTAAATAATAGTGGAAATTATATGTTGTTAAGAATTTTGTGATAGGATGGTGTGGTAAGTTGTGGATGGTTTTTGAACATTGTATGAATGTGGGATTTGGGAGATAGATTGAGTTGGATGGTGGGGGGTGGGATTTGTTATAGTAATGTTATTTTTAGTATTTTTATATTTATTGATTTTTATTTATTTTTATATGTTTTATTTATTTAATTATTATTATTATTTAATATTAATTAAATATATATAATTCTCTATGAGATCTTTTCACAAACAGAGAAAAAAGAACACTCTAAAATTGTATCTTATTATAGTTATAGGATTTAATAGCCTACTTACTGAATTTGAAGTAAATTCCAGAAAATAGGTATTGTTAACCTGAATCTAGGAATACGAAAAAGTAAAAAAAATAACTAATTTGGAAAACATGGATTACAAGAAATTCACCGTCTATGCGGCACCTCTTAAGAGGACATTCAATTTGAGGTTATATTTCACGCGTCATAAAACTTTTAGAAAAAGTTCAAAAACCGCAAGGTTCTCGTCACATGTGACAAATATCGTCACATCTATTCTAAATATCAAACCTAATACATAGTTGTAGATTATACATGAATCATAATCAAATATACCATTTACTTAACCTTAAGTTCGCGACTTGCTTACATAGTCCTCAGTTCAAATCTCCTATTAAGTTACTACTTCATCAATATCCGGTTTCTCAATTGGAATCATCTATATCCGGAATGAGATACAATATAGACCCCCATTTTACTTCCTACCCATGAATACCTTGTTTTAAAATCACGGAGGTGAGATTACTACGCATTGGAAAACCAAAGCATGCAAAAAACAAAATAAACAAATCAAAACATAACAAACAGAAAAAACATTCTGGGCCATAAGCAGTTTTCTTCACTGTTCTATATGCTTATGGCTGTTATAAGAAATTAGAGTATCTTAATAGTCAAGCTCATAACAAAGAACTCCATAAATCTAACTCTTTAGAGGTATTAAACCTGCTATTTAGCTCATAAACCATTTAGGAAGTCATGTTACTATTCTTAATACCATTATGATAAATTGGGCAAGTTTGATGGAAAAAGTGATGAAAGGTTTTCTTAGTTAGGATAATCCCTAAGTACAAAGTCATTAGGGTATACAACATTAGAACCAGAAAAGTTCCTAGAAAACTTGCATATTGGTTCTTAAGAATAAGCCTATGATAGAAAAGAAATGGATCCAAAGTGGCTGATTGATCTGATTCTCTAACCCCATCAATGAAATATGTACCTGATAAAAGTCTATAAGTAGTGAAACGCACTAAATGGACTATGCCATCAAGAGCACCAAGACTTGGTATACAACTGTTTGGCCAACCACGAAGAGTTTGTAAGATTGACAAGATTGATTATTTATCAACTACTGCATTCTAACTGAAATATAATATGTGCCAAGTGTTCCCTATTCTGCAAGTTGTTTGGCCCCGGAAATCATGACTGTTAAAACACATAGTTGAGCGTTATCTTGTGAGAATGGATTTCAAAGAGGACAGATTGACCAAACCTTGTTCATCAAAAGACATAAGGGACATATCTTGCTTGTTCAAATCTATGTAGATGACATTATCTTTGGATCTACAAAGAAGGAATTATGTGATGAGTTTGAGAAGCTTATGAAGGATAAGTTTCAAATGAGTTCTATGGGAGAACTCACCTTCTTTTTGGGATTACAGGTCCAACAGAAACAGAATGGCATTTTTATCAGTCAAGATAAATATGTACATAAGATTTTGAAAAAGTTCAACTACTCAGATGTGAAGTCTGCCTCTACTCCAACAGATTTGGAAAAGCCTTTGGTTCAAGATGGAGATGCTGCTGATGTTGATGAACATCTTTATAGATCTATGATAGGCTCTTTGATGTACCTTACAGCATCCAGGCCAGATATCATGTTTGCAGTATGTGCATGTGCAAGGTTTCAAGTTTCTCCAAAGACATCCCATCTCTTAGCTGTCAAAAGAATCTTTAGATACCTTAAAGGCAAACCATCATTAGGCCTTTGGTATTCTAAGGATTCTCCATTGGAATTAGTTGCTTACACTGATAGTGACTATGCTGGAGCTACACAAGATAGGAAGTCAACAACTGGAGTTGTCAGTTAATTTTGGGAATAGACTGGTCCTCTGGCAATGCCCAGAGAACAAACTGTAGATTCCCACTTCTACAACTAAAGCTGAATAATGTTGCTGCTGCAGAGTTGCTGTGACAGGTTCTCGGAACCAAAAAAAAGGTGCTCAACTGCTGGATTATGGGTACAATTTCATGGATACTGTTATTTACATTGATAATACTAGGTACAGATTTCATAATAGAAAATCAAGTTCAACACTTCTAAACAAAACATATAGAGATTAAGGCATCATTTTTATAAGAGATTGCAATGCCTAAAAGTTGATTCAAATGCTAAAATTGACGAGTTATTGCCTGAGGGTAAGAGACTATGAGCAATTCAGGCGGAGATGATATGGGATTGGATCCATCGGGAACGACTATCTCCCGTCCGTCATGATTCCTACAGGTTCTAATGTACATAGCTCTCTGAAAGCCACTTAATCTACACAATAAATGACACAGGACTATATCACGCTGCAGGTTGACAGACGTCTGTCTCTAGGAGCCTTCGTGCGCGAGGATCCCCCTCCAATCCTAACTATTCTGACGCAGATGGGCCTCTCCGAATCCTATTCTAGCAATTTGACCCCACAGGCGTTTCCTCACTGGATTGTACTCTGTCTGTATCTTCTCAGAGCGTGATTAGCCAAGTCTTTCCTCAGCTCTCACAATTTCCAGATCTCGCTGACCCCCCGCTCAACTGTCCTATATAACAACAATCTTACATACTTGGCTCATCTTAAACATAATTTACATCTTATCTGTGTTCCCTGTTCCTATGATCTATTTTATTTATAACCTATGTTATTCACTACTCAACTTTTTGTTGAACTGTTTGTTCCTCCTCATGTTAAATCTCAGGTAATAAATGCTAAACTTTTGAAGGTTGGAAGCAATCGATGGATATCAAAGCTGATGGGCGTTCTTCTAGTTTGTTTAAAATGGTGCTTGTCCTGTCGTACCCAAGTCATGTACTTAAAAACCTTGTCGCATCTGTCAGTCGTGTTTAAACTTATCGATCATTATGGGTACTTTAAAATTGTGGGCCCGCGAGATAAGCTCTCTCCTGCTATTTTGTCAAGCACCGTAAATGGTATGACTTTTCATGTTTTGTTGTGACTTGTAATCCTAGAGTCTTTAATGATGACGTGTACCACCCATGACCCATGACCCGAATATATTCCGTGTCTAGTTTTATTTAAAAATATTAGCATATTTCTCAGGCGACTAGGGAGCTCTACCTACTACAAATCAACACTTTAGTACTAATTTTAATATAGCACTATAAACAAGACATTCATGTTGTTGTACTCGACATTGATATATATTAATAGAATCATCTGTTAGATAAATCACTTCATATAGTATATTCTGGTTGGTACCGTTAATTAGGACTGAATGATAGTTTTGTATAGCTTTAGCGAGCGATATCGAATCTATAGCCTTGAATGGATTATAGATGGAAGTTAGCTCGAACATATTCCTTTAGCCTTGTTTACTCCATCCTTAGTGATGTGAAGGCCAACAAGTGGTCCTTTTTCAACAGATGCAAGTATCATTCTTCCATGTGGCCTATTCATCATATAAAGCTCCATTCTGCTTTTCCATGAATCATACAAGTGTTTTTCAAGCATCGGTGGTTTGTTGTCTCCTCCAGAGAGAAGTGATTTATCAGCAAGAGACGTCATTGTGATATCAAAAGATTATCAATTTTGATCCGATCGGTGGTATGAAAGAAATTGTGTTTGGTTACGTGATTGTTAGAGTCTTGAATTAAAACTATACGTGGAGTTTACAAATTCTTGACAAAACCGGGAAGAGACAAGTTTTGTTTCACGGGATTTTACCACAGTCAAAGAATAACCGTATAAAATTTTAAAATTGGAGTTTGTTAAGTTTAACTAAATTTTGGTTTTTTCACTCTGGTTTCGGATCCCCAGTCGTTCGATCCACTAGTTCGAACCACTAGATTCGAAATTCGAACGACAAACAATCAGTCACGAACCGTAGACAAGAAAGTAGATGGTTAGAATTTATGTTTTTCTTGGTTCTAATGCTAACTCTTGGTCATCGATATGCAATGAAGTGTGAAAATGTTAACTCAATGGGTTCATTATTTGAGGGGAGGAAAGTTGATTGAGTCCGTCAAAGTGTTGGTTTTCACACACACACAACAAAGGTCATGCAGTATCACCATGATCTCATAGACAACAAAGAATTGACTATTCCAAAGCGCGCTAGCTCTTGGTAAAAGACTACTCAAATCCGTTGTTTAGTTGATAGTTTACTCAAACTATCAATGCACGCATGTTCTTTACAATGAACGCATAGGCTAACACAGCAAACGACCCTTAGGATACAAGACTAATCAGCTATTCCTTTAATGGCTGGTAGTTTGCCAAACACTAAACTATTGTTGATGCATTGTGAGCACCAATATAGAATAGAGAGAATGGTGAGCTTAAAAACAGAAAGGAGAGATGTGTAAAAAAACACCAGACAGAGTTGAAAAAGTGACCAAAATAATTAGAGAATTCAATGATGAGCTTACAAAACAGAAAGAGAGATTTGTGTGAGGTTATTTTTGAGTCATACAAACTGGGAGTTTGTACTGCTTTTTTGGGGTGGAGAAGTTAATACTGCTGAGGCTTATTTTTAGTACACTTGCTAGACCAATTTTAGGTACTGCTGATGACCGTATAGCTAACTGTTTTGGTCTAACAGATTTTTCATTAATTAATAAGCCGTTTGAAATATTGTCTGCCAAATTCCTTTGATAATGGGGTTTGAGACCAATGGAACTTTCGTGAAGTGATCTATATATACGTTTTGATATAATCATGATAATCTCAATCTTTTTTTTTTAAGACGGTCCAAACCATAATCTCTATTCGACTAGCGTTTACTTCTATTAAATTGCAATTCACTTTCTTCCAGCTTACATATATTCATAACCTACGATCTATATTCAACTACATCTATTACTGCTCACACGTTTAGGTTATCTAACATGGAATTTTTGTTACAAGCAGCACCATGGTCGCATCTTAGAGAAAAATCTACAGGAAGTCAAGGGTATTCATCGCAAATCCATATGCGATTTCCTAAATCGACGTCACATTAGGGCTATGCACTGACAAAAGAAGCCAGATTTTTGTGTCTCATTTAATCAAACATTTTGGAGGTGCTGCTAAAGTTTCTACTTGGCTGAAAATAGAGAAGTCAAGCGAATACTGTACTATGATGGTCCACTCAATGGACTATAACTGAGGGATCTTTAATGACGACATCTCAGTTAGGATAGATCAAAATTAGGTATTTCCTCTATTCCCAAACTCGGAGATCTTATTTGAGCAATTGGCGCTTATTTTGGGATATCACACAACTCGAGAATATAGTTAACTTTTCAAAAGTGTGCTTTCATTCTCACCCAGATGGGAGGAATCTTATTCACAATATTCTTTTTCTTCAATTTACATAGCCCAAAGAAGACTTTAGCATGGTGACAGTTAGTAGTATTATTGCCACTCTCTCTTGTCTACATAATGTCACTGCCCATATATGTTTAGCTACATCAGAAGTATAACTTCACTACGGATGATTTTTGAGCAAAAGGTGTCCAATTATCTCTAGTCCCCCATAAGATTTTGATGTAATTTCCTCTAGTTCGAAATCCCCTCAGTTTCGGATCGTCTCTTCGTAATCGGAATTTCTAACTAGTGAAAAACACTCGTTTCGATCTTCCTAGAAAGAGAGCTCGTTTCGACTTCTAAACTATAAAAGCGTCTATCATCTATCGATTCAAACTAGAACAACACTCGTTTTGATTGGAAAATTAACTGAAGAAGCTTAGTTCCGGGTATCACACCTAATGCAAAATAGCTTTCGTTTCCCGGGGGTCCTTTTCATACCCCCCAATCCAGGAGTTCCATATTCATCGTATTCAACAACTCAATCAACATCGGTGTGTCTCGGAGAGCAGAGTCCTTACAATCCACACATCAATAAACTACCATATATCATTCAGCTCCATCACTCATAACTTCATCATCTTCCCTAAAGCTAACTCTAATCACACACATCATCATTATTACAAAATATACGAAATAATCATAACCCATTTTTATACACACTACACACCTACGAATTCGAAAGCAAACTTAACGCTTCGCATATTCAGAACTCAAGTAGACCTCACATACTTTGTATGTTATACCTCACTTTCCTATCTTTAATTGTCACTCCTTTCAGTTATTCCTCTCTTTAGCATGAAAGAGTGTTTAACAATATGAAGAGGCCGACCAAGGGATTTTTAAACAGGAGTTGCTCTAATCCCTACTATGCTCTTGTCCTTGAACCTTCCCATTCACCTTCAAGAAATTACATCCTCCACCTTCTCACTCACTCTGAACATTCACCTTCCCCTTATCATTCACCTTTAACCTGCATCTTCACCTACCAAGTATGCAAACAAAGAAACTCAAAACCAATAGTTAAACCTGAACATATCACTGTTGCACCAACACAACCATCACCAACCCAACCATCACCAACACATCAATCACCTGGAGAAGAACACCATTTCCCTATACCCCATGACTCACCTCTCCATGCTGTTCACTCACATGGAAGTGATGAGGGTAGCTTGAAACTTAATGAATTGATGAATTTGGTTACCAAACTTTCTGACAGGATTGAGCAATTTGGATGGAGGATGACTTGAAGAAGACAAAGAAAACCTACAGTTTTTGGGCTTTCTCTGGTCATATAACCAAACTTTCTCAGGGTCAAGAAGCTAGAGTCTCAAATAAAGACTGGGAAAGCAAGGAGAAAAGCTAGGGTTGTTCTTTCAGATGATGAAGTCCTTGAAGATGATTCTTCCAAACAGGGGAGGAAAAGTTAATCTGATAGAGAGGACAGAGGTTCAGAAAAAGCAAGGTACTGAAACTGAATTATTTTATTACAAGAAGTGACTCCATACTGAAGTCGTTTCAAACTCCAAAAAGGCCAGTGAGAAAGGAAGTGGATGAAGTTAGTACTGCTGGTGCAAAGAAAGGTACAGCTAGTGATGAAGTTCCAATAGTTAGTACTCGCTGAGTGTAAAGTGGTTCCTTAGTTATGAGGTAACCTGCTGGAGAAAGTCCAATTGTTACCGTATACAAGAAGGAGTGCAGAGAAAAGGTCAAGATAAGACAAGGGAAAAGCCATAATGATAGAGTCTGAGCCCAAGAAGAAGTCAAAGAAGGAGCTTTAACAAGAAAGGTTAAGTTTTGCTGAAGCCATCAGACTTGAAGAACAAATGAATGAGGAACAAAGAGCTCAGATTGCTAGAGATGAAGAAATAGCCAGACAGTGGGATAAAGAGGAAAGATAAAGAGCTATGGCTGAAGTTAAGACATCTAAGAAGACAGATTGGAACGATCCCTCAGTCATAAGGTATCATACTCAAAAGATGAAACCAAAGACAGTTGCCCAAGCAAGGAAAAACATGATCAAATACTTGAAGAATCAGGGGAACTACAAGATTAGTGACTTCAAGGGAATGTCTTATGATGAGATTAGGCCAATATTTGAAAAGGTTTGGGATTTTAATCAACACATTGAGCCTATGGAGCATGAAACTGAAAAGATGAAGTCTCCTGAAAAGATGAAGTCTCCTGAAAAGTCTCCTGAAAAGAATGAAGAAGAAGATGTTGATACACAAGAAGAAATTAAAGAAGCTGTTAAAGAAACTGGAGCAAAGAGAAAGAAATCTATTCCTAGAAAAAGCACAAGGAAGAGACAAAAGTTGGAAGAAGATGCTGAGAAGGAAGAACTCAAAGGATTTTTGGATATAATACCAAGAGAAGAAGTTCCTATGGAGGTTGAATCTCTATCTACAAAGTTTCCGATTGTGGACTGGAAGACTTGTGTTTTGACAGAGAATTTTATGTATTATCAAGTTTTCAGAGGAGATGGCAGTTGATGGAAGTTCAAAGAATTATAAGGTACTGAGTGAAATGCTTGAAGACTTTGACAGATTGGATGTAGAAGAATTGTTCAGATTAGTCAAGGAAAGATACAGTACTTCAAGACCAGAAGGATTTGATCTGATGCTTTGGGGAGATCTACATACTTTGTTTGAGCCTGATAAGGATGATGAGATTTGGAGAGATCAACATGAATACAATCTTTTAAGCTGGAGATTATGTGATTTCTGTGGTATCCATATTTTGTTGATGGACAATGGATTGGCAATTCATATGTTGACAGAAAAGAAGTATCCCTTAAGCCAAGAGATGTTGACAAAGATGTTAAGTAGAAAATTGGAGGTAGATCATGAGAGTTCCCAGGCATTTGAACTCCTCAGATTCATAAGATCTCAAGTGCAGAAGTGACAGAATTGTTTGAAAGAATCATCAGCAGAAGAAGAAGACTAGAAGATTTTATTCAGAAGAAACTTGATGATTTGAAGGACAATCACAAGTTTAGGGGAGGATTGTTAGGAATAAATCTTCATATGACTTAATACTGCCAACAGTACTAAAGGAGTTAGTACTGCCAGTACAAAGTTAGTACTGCCAAGGTTACTTAATACTGCTAGTAGAAGGAGTTAGTACTGCTAAATGGTCAAAGCTGATGAACTGAAGATAAGAATGCATGGAGAATATTTCGGGATGTTTAGTTTTGAATTGTAACTGATCCTAATAGATAGGCAGATATATTTGTAAAGGGCTCCTTGTATTTCTATAAAAGGAGATCCCAAGAGTAGTGTAACTTAGAACTTTTAGAGATACACTTAGAGAAAATTTGTAATAGCTTCAAGGTTTGTAACCCCAGTACTTCAAGAGTACTCGTATTATTTTATAATATTGAAGCAGTGAGTTTTGTGTTCATTGTTTGTTTGTGATCATTACTGTTTCATTAATAAACTTCTCTAGAGTATCAAAGTGTAGATTCCGCATACACTTTGGTATACATACAAAGTCTCAATCTTTGTTATTTTGGATTCTTCCAAGGTAACAAACTCTTTATATCATAAAGAATCGATCAAGGCGTGGGATCAACACATTAGATGATATATAAGATTATATCACACGCGCTGATATTTGATAAAACATAACAAGCTAATTGTAGTTCATATTTTCTGCCAGGATATGTTTCCATAATATATTCCAATGCAGGTGGCGAACTCTTTACTTTTTTTTTCCAGAAACGCGACTAGGGTTCTTTGTAATCCAACTTCTGCATTCCGATCTGTAGATGCATCATCGGATCAGGCGAGACATAAAAAGCTGATGTGGGATGAACTACTTCCTTGATCAGAGGCGGATAAGATTAGAATGATGAGTAAACAGTTAAAGGTCTTTATATTGTTATAATTATTATTACCAGTTATCTTATAAAGAACTTAAAAAGCGATCAATTTCTTTTTTAATCTTATTGCAAGAAACATCTGAGTTCCACAAAAGATTATTTAAGAGTGTTGTAGATTCAGTAGTTTGATTGAAGGTTTAATTTGTTGTGATTTCTAACCTTTAATTTGTTTATGTGCAAAATTTAGGGGAAAGGCATTGAGTTGTTGATATTGAAACAATTGGTCGAAAAGCCTAATTTCTTAGGTCTGATATAGCAGCCAAGGCGGATGTTTGGATGTATCTAAATTTTCATTTCTA